>JAULUF010000084.1:135000-142500 GCA_031834385.1 Semotilus atromaculatus
GTTACACACTCGTTACACACTCACAGACATGCCTGACACTATCACCTGTGTGTTACACACTCGTTACACATTCACAGACACACCTGAGACTCTCACCTGTGTGTTACACACTCGTTACTCACAGACACACCTGAGACTCTCACCTGTGTGTTACACACTCGTTACACACTCACAGACATGTCTGACACACTCACATGTGTGTTACACACTCGTTACACACTCACAGACATGTCTGACACTCTCACCTGTGTGTTACACACTCGTTACTCACAGACACACCTGACACTCTCACCTGTGTGTTACACACTCGTTACACACTCACAGACATGCCTGACACTCTCACCTGTGTGTTACACACTCGTTACACACTCACAGACACACCTGACACTCTCACCTGTGTGTTACACACTCGTTACACACTCACAGACACACCTGACACTCTCACCTGTGTGTTACACACTCGTTACTCACAGACACACCTGACACTCTCACCTGTGTGTTATGCACTTGTTACTCACAGACACACCTGAGACTCTCACCTGTGTGTTACACACTCGTTACACACTCGTTACACACCTGACTCTCTCACCTGTGTGTTACACACTCGTTACTCACAGACACATCTGACACTCTCACCTGTGTGTTACACACTCGTTACACACTCACAGACACACCTGACTCTCTCACCTGTGTGTTACACACTCGTTACTCACAGACACACCTGACTCTCTCACCTGTGTGTTACACACTAGTTACACACTCACAGACATGCCTGACACTCTCACCTGTGTGTTACACACTCGTTACACACTCACAGACACACCTGACACTCTCACCTGTGTGTTACACACTTGTTACTGACAGACACACCTGACTCTCTCACCTGTGTGTTACACACTTGTTACTCACAGACACACCTGACTCTCTCACCTGTGTGTTACACACTTGTTACTCACAGACACACCTGACTCTCTCACCTGTGTGTTACACACTCGTTACACACTCACAGACACACCTGACTCTCTCACCTGTGTGTTACACACTCGTTACACACTCACAGACACACCTGACACTCTCACCTGTGTGTTACACACTCGTTACACACTCACAGACACACCTGACACTCTCACCTGTGTGTTACACACTCGTTACACACTCACAGACACACCTGACACTCTCACCTGTGTGTTACACACTCGTTACTCACAGACACACCTGACACTCTCACCTGTGTGTGACACACTTGACAACATCCACTCAAACTCTTACAGAAACATACAGGAATAAAGAGATACAATATAAAAGAGCAATATCAAAAGCAATGCAGAGCTGGAGAGCGTGTTTGATGTGTGTGTCCCCGGTGTGCCACTCACGTGTGTTTCCGAGAACAGAAAGGCAGAGCGCCAAAGAACAACTCGAAGAATCAACGCTTTATTGTTTTTGAAAAATCCCTCGGCGATAAGAAGCGAGACGGACGGATTGCTGCAATATCAACAAACCCATCTGGGTAATGGCACTGCTTTCATCCTTATCAAAGCTCTTTCATATCGCCTGCAAGTGGAGCAATAATGACAGCTTTTGAAAACCGACAATCAAAACTCAATTACTCTACCCAGAGTGCACTTGTGCACAAAAGATGGCGCTCGCCTGGCGTTTCTGGAATAAAGCGAGATCCGCTCTTGCCTTTCCGTTGGGAAAAACTCTCGCATCTGCATTCGATGTTGACGGCATCCGTTTCAATGCTCAGAAAATCATGGCTCGTTCACCGGTTCCTCATGATGTCATCGGCTGAGAGAAGACTAGAGCGATGACATCACTTCATTATAACAATAATCGAGGTCAGCTGGAGTGAGTGTGTGTGTGAGTGTGTTCAATCCATAGACTAAAACAATATATGTGTAGTGTGCGTGACGTCACCCGTAGTGTTTCTGAAGAGCGTTTTTGAAGCCCGAAAGTGGGCGGAGTAGGGTGACCACCATCAAACAAACCAAATGTGGGACGATCATAAGTTTGTGTGGGACAATGTGGGACATGTTACCAACACTAAAACATAACCTGAAACTGTTATATAATGTTTATCTAACTTAATAAAAACATTTGTATTGTGCTTTTCAGCTGATAAAAATACTTTGTTCTTTTTCTTTTTTTTTTTTAGAAAGGATGTGAGTTAAAACCACCACAGCACGCAACAAGCTGATAAATTCTGTTAAATTTAAAATGTAATTTACCGAATTATCCATTTGTTTTCTGACAGGGAACACGTGTAACGAATCACCGCTCCACATTTTGATTGACAGCGTCACAACCCACTAGTGACCGTGTTTACTCCTGTGCTTTCAACCATTGGCTAGGATTTTAAAAACGGCTGTTGTATTTGTACTTTTGACGAAGCGCTGTTAAGTATAGGTGAAAAACTACGCCGCAAAAACAATAAATTAAATGCTTTTAAAAGGCAAAAGAACGCATGCACGTTTTCTTAATATGATCATTAAAAACCAACAGCAGACTGATGAAAATGCGGGACATTTTCTCAATATGCGACGTGCGGGACAAGGGGTGAAAATGCTGTGCGGTACAACGCAAAGCGGGACGGGTGGTCACCCTAGGGCGGAGCCATCTTGGATAAATCGCTTTGGGTAATCGCTTTAGTGCCTGGTTACAAATCAGATTTCACTTTATTCTATAAGTCGTTTGAACTACGTTATAACGACCATTAATGTCTATTAACTGTACTAGTATATAACCGAAGCTATAGATTGTGAAATTAAACATTTCTCGTTCTTAGTGTTTTTTTTTAGTTAGCTTAGATAGTAGCATAGCATACAGCTATCTGAAAGGATTAGAGATAATGTTTTTTTCACCATCTACAATATGTTTTGATAAAAAAAACTTAGATAAATATGATACAAGCATAATTCTGTTTAAGAATTAATTATGACATGCTTGTAATAAAAAATATATATATTATGCCTTATTGCTTAATGACAATTAAAAATGTCGCAAAACATACCTAAAAATGCAATTTCTTTTACTTTAACTATATAAATAATCAGGATAAAAATACAATTTTAATTGATTACATTAAGAACTGCGAGAACAGCTTTAGATCAGGCATTACTACTGGGGTCCTAAACTGGGTCCTATTACTTCAAAAATGATCTAGTAGACAAATGGCTAGTAGTGACATCAGCGGCAATCCACCTGTCACTCAAGAACGTGAGTGTGTGAGTGAGTGTGTGTGTGTGTGAGAGTGTGTGTGTGTGTGTGTGTGTGTGTGTGTGTGAGTGTGTGTGTGTGTGTGTGTGTGTGTGCGTGTGTGTGTGTGTGTGAAGCTGCCCGGAGCGCTGGCTCTTCCCGTAGGGATCGGAAGGGAGTAACTCCGGAGTAATGCCCTACTTCAGGGATAAAAGCCAGGTTTACTCTATTTACCGCGGTGCTCATGTAAAATACATTATAAAGAGCTGCAGAAATATGCAGGTCTGAAAACAGACGCTGATCATGTTTGATTCACTGCAGCTCCTGTTAGAACATCACTCAACCAACACTAGTGACAAAACTTATGAAGACAAAAGGAATACAATTCTAAGGACAAAATGAAAATAAAAAACAGAAGCTAAATTAAAAATTCACGACTACATAAAAAAGATCTGAACATAAGACATCATGACGGAGTGTGTGTGTGTGTGTGTGTGTGTACAGCAACTGAACACCGGCGGAGAGGAACGTAGTGCGACGTTGTGTGCAAAAAAAACAAACAATCTGTTTTAGAGTTTCGTCTCATTTTGACTCCGTCTATTTATCCGTATCTGGAGCTTTTTGTCAGGATAAATAATGGCAGAACACTCAAGTCACAAGCGCAGGAGATGAGTTTGTCAGACTTCATTTGTCCGTATTGTGTCTCATACGCATGGGACACACACACACACACGCAGAAGGAACAGGAAATTGCCTCCCCTGTTCAATAGGCCAATGAGATTAGACAGAGAGATTTTTCAGGCCTAAAACTGAGGCCTTCTGGGAGAAAAAAACAACTGGGACAGAAATAGAAAAATGCATTTCTACTCTATTAACGAAATGCTGAGCTTCTTTACACACGTCTGCCATCCGTGCTTCTCTTAACTTTCAGCTTTCCCATTCCCGGCACAGATATACCTCACACACACGAATTATGGAAAATAAGAAAACACAAAGTCTTATCCAACGTACAGACGCCTATGGAGAAAAACTATTTATGTATTCAAACTGAATTTCCACGCACAGTTTAACAAAAAATTTTAAAACAGATTTCTGCACTCAGAAAATCATACTGTAATCATAGTTTATTATTACCTATTTGCATCTATTTGATTTTATTTAAATGATCAGGTTTTCAATATTGCATTTATTCAAATCATTATAAATCTGTCCGAAAATGTATTCAGTTCAAAAATATGATATTAGTTCAAATATGAGTAGCTGTGGAACAAGCAATATTCAGTTAGTTAAAATGCATGAGATTGATTGATGATAAATATATAAAGCTGGTTAAACACATTACAGAAATATATACAGAATAAAACATTTAAAAGAAAACATGCAATTCTGAATAGAGAGAGAGAGAGAGAGAGAGAGAGAGAGAGAGAGAGAGAGTCAGTCAGATCTTCATTTCTCTCTCTCTCTCTCTCTCTCTCTCTCTCTCTCTCTCTCTCTCTCTCTCAGGTTTATGTGTCAGAAACACTTGGCTAGCAGAGCATGCGAACGCAACACGCGATTGACAAACTCATGCGATCCCACAGCGCCGGATGCCATCGCCACAAAGTGACAAGTGTGTGACAGGCCTGTAAACTGAACCGAGCTCTTCCTCGTCTCTAATGCCCTTCGTCATCTCGTCTCTGAGCATCTGAACCCTGAACACACTATTCTCTCTGCACTGCAACTCACTCATACACACACACACACACACACACACATGTTGGTGCAACAGCATTATGAGGACTCTCCATAGGCGTAATGGTTTTTATACTGTACAAACTATATATTCTGTCCCCTTACACACACACACACACACTGCCCCTATCCCTAAACCTACCCATCACAGGAGACATGCTGCATTTTAAAATTTTTAATAAAACATTGTTTTTTATGTTTTTTAAGCCATTTGATTTATGAGGACTTTTGAAGTGTCCTCATAAACCACCCATAAGTTGTAATACCAGTGTAATACACATGTCATTATACAAATTTGTGTCCTCATAAATCACATACACCAACCCACACACACACACACACACACACACTCACTCACTCACTCACTCACTCACTCACTCACTGACTCACTCACTGACTCACTCACTGACTAACTAACTCACTCACTCACTAACTCACTCACTGACTCACTGACTCACTCACTAATTAACTCACTCATTCACTGACTCACTCACTGACTCACTGACTCACTCACTCACACACACACACACACACACACTCACTCACTCACTCACTGACTCACTGACTCACTCACTGACTCACTCACTGACTCACTCACTGACTCACTCACTGACTCACTCACTAATTAACTCACTCATTCACTGACTCACTCACTGACTCACTGACTCACTCACACACACACACTCACACTCACACACACACACTAACACACACACACACTCAGGGAGAATAAATACCATAACAAGTATACATTTATTAACAGCTCAGCAACCAAAGTTATGATATAAAGTTCTTTGGCGTAACTCGCATTCTGAGGATGTTGTACAAGTGTCAGAACACGATTGTACAGACGAGGAGGTGATCGGGTCAGAACACAACTGTACAGACGAGGAGGTGATCGGGTCAGAACACGACTGTATAGATGAGGAGGTGATCGGGTCAGAACACGACTGTACAGACGAGGAGGTGATCGGGTCAGAACACGACTGTATAGACGAGGAGGTGATCGGGTCAGAACACGACTGTACAGACGAGGAGGTGATCGGGTCAGAACACGACTGTATAGACGAGGAGGTGATCGGGTCAGAACACGACTGTACAGACGAGGAGGTGATCGGGTCAGAACACGACTGTATAGATGAGGAGGTGATCGGGTCAGAACACGACTGTACAGACGAGGAGGTGATCGGGTCAGAACACAACTGTACAGACGAGGAGGTGATCGGGTCAGAACACGACTGTATAGATGAGGAGGTGATCGGGTCAGAACACGACTGTACAGACGAGGAGGTGATCGGGTCAAAACACGACTGTATAGATGAGGAGGTGATCGGGTCAGAACACGACTGTACAGACGAGGAGGTGATCGGGTCAAAACACGACTGTATAGATGAGGAGGTGATCGGGTCAGAACACAACTGTACAGACGAGGAGGTGATCGGGTCAAAACACGACTGTATAGATGAGGAGGTGATCGGGTCAGAACACAACTGTACAGACGAGGAGGTGATCGGGTCAGAACACAACTGTACAGACGAGGAGGTGATCGGGTCAGAACACGACTGTATAGATGAGGAGGTGATCGGGTCAGAACACAACTGTACAGACGAGGAGGTGATCGGGTCAGAACACGACTGTATAGATGAGGAGGTGATCGGGTCAGAACACGATTGTACAGACGAGGAGGTGATCGGGTCAGAACACAACTGTACAGACGAGGAGGTGATCGGGTCAGAACACGACTGTATAGATGAGGAGGTGATCGGGTCAGAACACGACTGTACAGACGAGGAGGTGATCGGGTCAGAACACGACTGTACAGACGAGGAGGTGATCGGGTCAGAACACGACTGTACAGACGAGGAGGTGATCGGGTCAGAACACAACTGTATAGACGAGGAGGTGATCGGGTCAGAACACGACTGTATAGACGAGGAGGTGATCGGGTCAGAACACGACTGTATAGACGAGGAGGTGATCGGGTCAGAACACGACTGTATAGATGAGGAGGTGATCAGGTCAGAACACGACTGTACAGACGAGGAGGTGATCGGGTCAGAACACGACTGTATAGACGAGGAGGTGATCGGGTCAGAACACGACTGTATAGACGAGGAGGTGATCGGGTCAAAACACGACTGTACAGACGAGGAGGTGATTGGGTCAGAACACGACTGTACAGACGAGGTGATCGGGTCAGAACACGACTGTACAGACGAGGAGGTGATCGGGTCAGAACGCGACTGTATAGATGAGGAGGTGATCGGGTCAGAACACGACTGTATAGACGAGGAGGCGATCGTGTCAGAACACGACTGTATAGACGAGGAGGTGATCGGGTCAGAACACGACTGTATAGACGAGGAGGTGATCGGGTCAGAACACGACTGTACAGACGAGGAGGTGATTGGGTCAGAACACGACTGTACAGACGAGGTGATCGGGTCAGAACACGACTGTACAGACGAGGAGGTGATCGGGTCAGAACACGACTGTATAGACGAGGAGGTGATCGGGTCAGAACACGACTGTATAGATGAGGAGGTGATCGGGTCAGAACACGACTGTACAGAC
>JAULUF010000084.1:147500-190000 GCA_031834385.1 Semotilus atromaculatus
AATGTAAATAGTGAATCCGCCATGGCGCGAGCGCACCTGGCTTGGGACCGGGAGATGAGACTCTGATTGGTTTATTGGTTTACACACCCATTACTCATTAAGAGAATAGAGACGACCCTTTTAGACCAGCGCCGGGAGCGCCGACCATTTTCATTATAAGGGCAACCCAGAAAACATTATACAATAAAAATAAAAACCATTCTAGGGCACCTTTAATGAATCTCAACGCACTGAAAAACACCTGGAACAGATCACCTTTCAAAGCAGAGCCAATGGTACACAGCATTACACGAATCGCAGTGCTAGATTCTGACCTGCACACTTGGTCCTGGCCCTGAGCGGGGGTCCTGGCGCTCCGGTGCCGCCCTCGTTCGGCCTGGTGAGCAGAACGCTGATCTCGTACTCCGTGTCGGGGTCCAGGTGGCCGATCTTGTGGTTGGGCTTGTCCACGGGCTGGTTGTCGATCAGGCTGCCGGAGAGAGTGCGGTACTCCACCTCCTTCTCCACGATGGGCCCATCCCCGTTGATGGAGTTGGCGTTGAGCTGGATCCACAGGTAGGTGGCGCCGACGGCCGTCAGCTGAGGAGGAGCGATGGGAATCGGAGGCTCTGGACACACGGATCAGAACAGTTTTAATCAGGGGTCTAGTTAGTGTTGTGTAGTGAGTATACTGTGGTAGAAAACTTTTTAAAAAAACTGAAAAATCATTACATTTGAACATTTTCGTGCTGAAAAACTGATGATAAAAGACTAAATATATATCATTTTTTAAATCATTTTACATATCAAGTCACCTTTATACAGCGCTTTCTACAGCACAGAGTGTTTCAGAGCAGCTTTACAGAGATTACAGGAAAATAATAAAACAAAGTTTGTTTCCAGAAGAAAATATCATCACAGTGCAGCTTAAGAAAGTTCAGTGATGGTTCATTTTGTTGTAAAAAAGTTATTAATTTAGTTTATATATATTTATATACAGCCGCTCTGGAGAAAGCCGTGATGTTATCGTCCAGCTCAGTTCTCATATAATGCTGTCAATGCAGGAGATCAATAATAATGATGAATATTAAATTAAATTATTAAATTTTTCCTTCCTTATAACTCAGGAAGGGAATACGGTACAATGAAGGTTCCGTACACGTGAGCTGCGTCTGGATAACATTTTGTAGTGATAGCATAAAGTAATCAAAAGTAACAGCATTTTTGTTCAGCCCTTGACGCCCCCTAATGGCCATTTTTAAAATAGTCCCTCCGTGAGGATTATCTCATGATCGACACCATGAATTCTGTTGATTTTGGACTAATTTCAATCGAGAGCATCCACTGTAAGTAATGATGTGCCATTTTCTACAATCTGTGCGTGTTTCATGAAGTTACGAGCGAAAACGCCGCGTGAAAGCCACATATGTTTTTAGTTGGCGCCTGTGTCGTACCTTAATGAGGAATATTCTCGTGATTCACGCAATGGATTATGTTCTTTTGCTTTAATAAATAATTATTTTTGTAAATGGCACATTATTATATGCATGTATAACCAAAGCTAATTTGTGTGTGTTTGTCCCATCCCCAATGTCACTTCTCTTTCTTTTACGGCCCTGACGAGAACATCGATCTCCTCGGCTGTGAACCGATTCTGAAGCGCTCCTGGTAAATGCGCCGTTATAATAGTATTGCGCCATGGAACAAGCGCACCTCGTTCATCATGTTCATCATGCTCTTAAAGGGAATGTGATATGACGCTCTGATTGGTTTATTTCACGTTACGCCCAAACGACACCTATGAATAATGAAGCTACTTCAGACCAACCCCTTTTAAACTTGCGTCGGGCGCAAGAGTCATTTATCCCGCCGGTAAAATAGCAACAGCACCGAGACCCGCCCACAAAGGTACTTGCTCTTCGCGCTTGATACTTGCGTTTCAGATCGTTAAAATAGGGTAAGTGTGTATACGGCGAATCCCTGCGCATCACTGACTGACTACACCACTGGTCTAGTTCGTGAGAGTGAGAGCACTGCTGCCATGTTCTGATCTTCATGCTCTGAGCTGAAGCACGGTCCTCATGGCACTCGAAGGCCTAGTAATTCTGTTAATGAAATGGTGAGATCAGTGAGAAGCTGTTTAATTCCGCCCCGCGTCTCTGGCTTTAATCTTAAGTGGGCACAATTAAGCGACCGCACAGAAAAGCCACGACTCCCAATCTAGACTGTAATCTTGTGAGGGGCGGAGTGATTCCTCTGAGCTAATGACTTAAACCAATTAATTTCCTGACCTTCATTGTTTTAGATGAGCCCAATTTCATTAGTCACCACCCCTACGGTCCTGCTCCAATTCACCCGTGATCCCGTTCCAGAAATGCCCGAAACGCCACACGCATGCACACACACACACACACACATACACACTAAAATACACTCACACACACACTCACTCACTCACATACACACACGCACACACTCACAAACACAAATTCACACACACACACACAGGTGGTGGAGGTGGTGCTCATTTGCATATTCATAGAATCGCATATACTACATGAAGCAAGGGTGTCGAGTTACATTCAAGATATTTTAAGGCATGAAGAGCTTTTATTCAAAGAAAAAGACTTTTACATATGTAATTTTGGTGATAAAAGATGAGTTTTAAGAGATAAAATAACTGACTACAGGGGGACTTTCACATCTCTACGACTTACGGTTTGATCTGCCTGATCTCTTTTAGGGCAGAATGTTGATCTTTGAAAATCCTAATAATTACAATAGTGTTTCAGCACCACACGACCGAACCCTAAATATTTACAGAGAGAAAATGGTCACTCTTTATTGTGGTGTTCCCCCAACAGACATTCAACTGACTGTGAGTAACTTTGCAACATGTCAACTTATTCTAACCCTACCAGTCTACTAATACTCTACTAACACTCTAATGAGAGTTAGTAGACATGAAGGTGCAACGTTACTTATCGTCAACAGAATGTGTTAAAGGGACCATCAAAATAAAGTGAAACCGAGAAAATTAAGATGGAAAACACTCTGAAGAAAGTCACTGAGAAAGAGAGTGAGGTGATGAGCCTGTTCTGCCGGAGAACATGTCGCTTTAGCACACATGAACACACACACACACACACACGCATCTCAGATTGAGAGCTCAGGTCTGTGTACAGGAACCACACAACAGCGTATCGATCTGAAGCGTGGAGAACGCCAATTACAGCTGTGGTAATGGAGCATCCATCATCCTGGCAGTGTGTGTGTGTGTGTGTGTGTGTGTTTGTGTGTGTGTGTGTGTGTGTGTGTGAGCAGCAGATGGATGGAGAGATGTTGGTGTAGTGGAGTGTGTCTCTGGTCACACACACACGCACACACACACACACACGTACACACACACACACACACACACACACACACCTGTCTGCTGCTCACACTCACTCGGGACACAAGTCCTGTACAGGGATTATAATAGAGTCGATCACCACTACTGCTAGTGCTCGTAGTGAAGAGATGAAACATGCACCGGTTCCCCTGCAGACACAGAGCAGATGTTGAGCTGATGTTCACACTACGTTTACATGCAACCAAATCATCTGTTAGTAATGAGATTGACAGATCAATCGGACTGAAAGCTTCATGTAAAACATGTTAATCGATCCAAATTAAATAATGAATTAATGGTGTTGTAATAGCGTAATGATGTAGAAATAACGTAATGATGTAGAAATAGCGTAATGTAGAAATAGCGTAATGATGTAGAAATAGCGTAATGTACAAATAGCGTAATGACGTAGAAATAGCGTAATGACGTAGAATGTAGAAATAGAGTAATGATGTAGAAATATCGTAATAATGTAGAAATATCGCAATGATGTAGAAATAGCGCAATGATGTAGAAATAGTTTAATGACGTAGAAATAGTGTAATGATGTAGAAATATCGTAATGTAGAAATAGCGTAATGATGTAGAAAGAGCGTAATGATGTAGAAAGAGCGTAATGATGTAGAAATAGTGTAATGTAGAAATAGCGTAATGATGTAGAAATAGCGTAATGACGTAGAATGTAGAAATAGAGTAATGATGTAGAAATAGCATAATGTAGAAATAGCGTAATGATGTAGAAAGAGCGTAATGATGTAGAAATAGTGTAATGTAGAAATAGCGTAATGATGTAGAAATAGCGTAATGATGTAGAAATAGCGTAATGTAGAAATAGCGTAATGATGTAGAAATAGCGTAATGACGTAGAATGTAGAAATAGCGTAATGATGTAGAAATAGCGTAATGATGTAGAAATATCGTAATGTAGAAATAGCGTAATGATGTAGAAATAGCGTAATGACGTAGAATGTAGAAATAGCGTAATGATGTAGAAATATCGTAATGTAGAAATAGCGTAATGATGTAGAAAGAGTGTAATGATGTAGAAATAGTGTAATGTAGAAATAGCGTAATGATGTAGAAATAGCGTAATGATGTAGAAATAGCGTGATGATGTAGAAATAGCGTAATGACGTAGAATGTAGAAATAGAGTAACGATGTAGAGATAGCGTAATGATGTAGAAATATCGCAATGATGTGGAAAAAATGCAATGATGTAGAAATAGCGTAATGACGTAGAATGTAGAAATAGAGTAATGATGTAGAAATAGCGTAATGATGTAGAAATATCGCAATGATGTAGAAAAAATGCAATGATGTAGAAATAGCAAAAAAAAATATCCCGATTTGAAGCTTGTGACATATAAACGCACACATCAACCCGATCACATGTTCAGCGTTCATGTAAACCAGGGTTCCTCACACTCGGTCCTGGAGGGTCCTGAACAGTTTACCAACCCTGATCAAACACACACACCTGTGTGTCTCTAGTGATCCTGAAGACCTTGATTAGCTTGCTCAGGTGTGTTTGATCAGGGTTGGAGCTAAACTCTGCAGGACAGCGGCCCTCCAGGAACCCTGAGGAACACTGAGGAACCCTGAGGAACACTGAGGAACACTGAGGAACACTTGGGAACACTGAGGAACCCTTGGGAACACTGAGGAACCCTGAGGAACACTGAGGAACCCTGAGGAACACTGAGGAACACTGAGGAACCCTGAGGAACACTGACGAACCCTGAGGAACACTGAGGAACACTGAGGAACACTGAGGAACACTGAGGAACACTGAGGAACCCTGAGGAACACTGACGAACCCTGAGGAACACTGAGGAACACTGAGGAACACTGAGGAACACTGAGGAACACTGAGGAACCCTGAGGAACACTGAGGAACACTGAGGAACCCTGAGGAACCCTTGGGAACACTGAGGAACCCTGAGGAACACTGAGGAATACTGAGGAACCCTGAGGAACACTGAGGAACCCTGAGGAGCACTGAGGAACACTGAGGAACCCTGAGGAGCACTGAGGAACACTGAGGAGCACTGAGGAACACTGAGGAACACTGAGGAACCCTGAGGAACCCTTGGGAACACTGAGGAACCCTGAGGAACACTGAGGAATACTGAGGAACCCTGAGGAACACTGAGGAACACTGAGGAACACTGAGGAACCCTGAGGAACCCTTGGGAACCCTGAGGAACACTGAGGAACACTGAGGAACACTGAGGAACACTGAGGAACCCTGAGGAACCCTGAGGAACACTGAGGAACACTGAGGAACCCTGAGGAACCCTTGGGAACACTGAGGAACCCTGATGAACCCTTGGGAACACTTAGGAGCACTGAGGAACACTGAGGAACCCTGAGGAACACTGAGGAACACTGAGGAACACTGAGGAACCCTGAGGAACCCTTGGGAACACTGAGGAACCCTGAGGAACACTGAGGAACACTGAGGAACCCTGAGGAACCCTGAGGAACACTGAGGAACACTGAGGAACCCTGAGGAACCCTTGGGAACACTGAGGAACCCTGAGGAACCCTGAGGAACCCTTGGGAACACTTAGGAGCACTGAGGAACACTGAGGAACCCTGAGGAACACTGAGGAACCCTGAGGAACACTGAGGAACACTGAGGAACACTGAGGAACCCTGAGGAACCCTTGGGAACACTGAGGAACCCTGAGGAACACTGAGGAATACTGAGGAACCCTGAGGAACACTGAGGAACCCTGAGGAGCACTGAGGAACCCTGAGGAACACTGAGGAACCCTGAGGAGCACTGAGGAACACTGAGGAGCACTGAGGAACACGAAAGAACACTGAGGAACACTGAGGAACCCTGATGTAAACACTACATTCAGATTCATCAATCACAATAAATAGATTCAGTTTTACAGGCTCATCTCAGGACTCACTGCACCATCAAGACCAACGTATGCAACTTTCTTTTATCATTAGTTTTTTTCAAAAACAATGTAACAACTACAAGAAACATTATCCAACCTCTGCAACTCTCTGATGAGAATCTCTATGATGTCTCGACTGATGTGAACTCGTGTGTGTGACCCTGCAAACGCCTGTTGTTCAAAGGAACTCGTCATTAAATCTCCACCAGCTGAAGAGATTACAGGTCATGTGACATAAGTGTCAGTCAAGAGACCCTTCGGTCACCAGAGGTCAGAGGTCACAGAGTGTCAGTGTTCAGCTGTGTGTCACCTGTGAGAGTGTGTGTGTGTGTGTGTGTGTGTTGCTGTAATGTGAGCGGAACATCACGGCTGTGTGTGTGTGTGTGAGTGAGTGAGTGTGCGTGTGTGTGTGTGTGTGTGTCTGTGTGTGAGAGAGAGAAAGAGTGAGTGAGTGAGTGTGTGTGTGTATGTGTGTGTGTCTGTTTGTGTGTGTGAGTGTGTGTGTGTGTGCATGTGCAAGTGTGTGTGTGTATGCGTGTGCAAGTGTGTGTGTGTGTGTGTATATGTGTGTGTGTGTGTGTGTGTGAGTGTGTGTGCTGCTGTAATGTGAGCGGAACATCACAGCTGTGTGTGTGTGTGTGTGTGTGTGTGAGTGTGTGTGCTGCTGTAATGTGAGCGGAACATCACAGCTGTGTGTGTGTGTGTGTGTGTGTGTGAGCTGCTGTAATGTGAGCGGAACATCACAGCTGTGTGTGTGTGTGTGATATATCAGTTCTGTCATTATGAAGTGTGTTCAGCTGTAAATCAGTGGAGGTCTGATCCTCTCGTTCGTCTCTCGTCGTTTATTAGCCCAAAGTGGCTCAGAAATCGTATTACTTTACATTTTGCCCCTTTAGATTAAATACCACCCTGTTCTGTTGTAGAGACGTGTTGTAAAGGGTGTGTGTATGTGTGTGTGTGTGTGTGTGTGTGTGTGTGTGTGTGTAGGGCAGCGACGGGCGTCACAACGCTCTGGTTCCTCCAGGAGAGAGACGCCGCGGGTTAACAAGACTGACCCGCTCCCCTGACAACACAATGAGAGTCATAAATCATTTACAGCACGCTTGCTTTCTGTTTTCATACACACACACACACACACACACAATGCCAGGTGTCCAGAAGAGGGATCAGAATGAACTTCTGTCAAACCTAACAATAAATTTACCAACTAAAAATATTTATTACTAGACACAAAATGTATGTTTCATAGTATTTTTATATAAAATGATGTGTCCCAAGCCCCTGTGCATGTCGTGTTTGATAAGTGTTCATTTTGAATGTTTTCTTCTGGATAGGTGTGTGACGATGTGAGATTCTGTGATGCTTGTCTGTGTGACGAACAGTCAAAGAGAGCAAGAAGGAAAAACGGATCCGAGGGGAAGTGTGTCACTCGACCTCCAGATGAAGAAGTGCCTGTAGTGAGAGAGTCAGAGATGAGGAAGAGTATGTAGTGAGAGAGTGAGATATGAGGAAGCGTGTGTAGTGAGAGAGTGAGATATGAGGAAGAGTGTGTAGTGAGAGAGTGAGAGATAAGGAAGAGTGTGTAGTGAGAGAGTGAGAGAAGAGGAAGAGTGTGTAGTGAGAGAGTGAGAGATTAGGAAGAGTCTGTAGTGAGAGATTAGGAAGAGTGTGTAGTGAGAGAGTGAGATATGAGAAAGAGTGTGTAGTGAGAGTGTCAGATATGAGGAAGAGTATGTAGTGAGAGAGTGAGAGATAAGGAAGAGTGTGTAGTGAGAGAGTGAGAGATGAGGAAGAGTGTGTAGTGAGAGTGAGAGATGAGGAAGAGTGTGTAGTGAGAGTGACAGATGAGGAAGAGTGTGTAGTGAGAGAGTGAGAGATGAGGAAGAGTGTGTAGTGAGAGATGAGGAAGAGTATGTAGTGAGAGAGTGAGATATGAGGAAGAGTGTGTAGTGAGAGAGTGAGAGATGAGGAAGAGTGTGTAGTGAGAGAGTGAGATGAGGAAGAGTGTGTAGTGAGAGAGAGAGATGAGGAAGAGTGTGTAGTGAGAGTGTCAGAGATGAGGAAGAGCGTGTAGTGAGAGAGTGAGAGATGAGGAAGAGAGTGTAGTGAGAGTGTCAGAGATGAGGAAGAGTGTGTAGTGAGAGAGTGAGAGATGAGGAAGAGTGTGTAGTGAGAGTGTCAGAGATGAGGAAGAGCGTGTAGTGAGAGAGTGAGATATGAGGAAGAGTGTGTAGTGAGAGAGTGAGAGATGAGGAAGAGTGTGTAGTGAGAGAGTGAGAAATGAGGAAGAGTGTGTAGTGAGAGTGTCAGAGATGAGGAAGAGCGTGTAGTGAGAGAGTGAGAGATGAGGAGGAGCGTGTAGTGAGAGTGTCAGAGATGAGGAAGAGTGTGTAGTGAGAGAGTGAGAGATAAGGAAGAGTGTGTAGTGAGAGAGTGAGAGATGAGGAAGAGTGTGTAGTGAGAGAGTGAGAGATGAGGAAGAGTGTGTAGTGAGAGTGTCAGAGATGAGGAAGAGCGTGTAGTGAGAGAGTGAGATATGAGGAAGAGCGTGTAGTGAGAGAGTGAGAGATGAGGAAGAGTGTGTAGTGAGAGAGTGAGAGATGAGGAAGAGTGTGTAGTGAGAGAGTGAGAGATGAGGAAGAGTTCACTCCTGATCACTCCAGACAGAAGAAGAGCGGAGATTCCAGATCTTACAAATAACAGTGTGTGTTAATGACAGAGGAGCGTTAGATGCGCACACACACGCGCACGTAAATCAGTTCCAGGGTTCCAGCTCCAGGGTGCAGCCACACACACTTCTAAAAATACCAGACCACGGACAGGTGCACACACACACACACACACACTCGCACACTCACACTCGCACAGACACACACTCGCACACACTCACGTTTCGTTTGACCACTATCGCCCCGTAGCTGGACACTCCCACACCCCTCTCTGAGTGGACGATGCACCACACACACACACACACACACACACACTCACGTTTGACCACCAGCGCCCCGTAGCTGGACACTCCCACACCCCTCTCTGAGTGGACGATGCACCGGTATCGGCCCGAGTCGCTCTTCGTGGTGTTGAGGATGTCGAAGGTGCCGGTGTAGCGTCTGGAGTTCACGGGTCTCGTGTCCTTCATAGGAGCCTCACGGCCCCCGATGCCCTGGGGGACACACAACACACATCAACACACATCAACACACAGCAAGACACAGCAAGACACAGCAACAAACAACACACACAAGAGAGAGTTTCCTCTAGTGGAAGCGTTCGGTCTCACTGAAAGATCATTTACTGAGATATCAGGGTAAAATTTGGAACACGTTTAGATTGATGGCTTTAATTTTCTCACGGTTTTCAAGTAAAACATGTTTTCGTAAAATATATATTTCATATAAAAATTAAAAATCGTATTTTTGAAAATTTTTCATAACAGTAAATGAAAATTCTGTAACTTTTTTATGTTCACTTTTTAAAACTTTTTTCACGTCAGCAATAATCTGCCAAATGTCGTCTTTAAAAAGAGATCGAACTTCAGTCTGATTTAAAGCATTCAACATTTACAACAGTTAAAGATGGAAATTAAATTTTCAGGTCTATACTCAAAAAGTGAATAAATGGATAATAAATACAGCGTAAATATAATTTAGTACCATAAAATCTCCTAAAGATACAAAATAATATTAAATAAAAAACATTATCAAACTAAAATATAGTGTGAGAGTGTGTGTGAGAGTTGTGTGTGAGAGTGTGTGTGAGAGTGTGTGAGAGTCGTGTGTGAGGATCGTGCGTGAGAGTGTGTGAGAGTCGTGTGTGAGAGTCGTGTGTGAGAGTGTGTGAGAGTCGTGTGTGAGAGTGTGTGAGAGTCGTGTGTGAGAGTGTGTAAGAGTCGTGTGTGAAAGTCGTGTGTGAGAGTCGTGTGTGAGAGTCGTGTGTGTGAGAGTCGTGTGTGAGAGTCGTGTGTGAGAGTCGTGTGTGAGAGTGTGTGAGAGTCGTGTGTGAGAGTCGTGTGTGAGAGTGTGTGAGAGTCGTGTGAGAGTCGTGTGTGAGAGTGTGGTGTGTGAGAGTGTGTGAAAGTGTGTGAGAGTCGTGTGTGAGAGTCGTGTGTGAGAGTCGTGTGTGAGAGTCGTGTGTGAGAGTGTGTGAGAGTCGTGTGTGAGAGTGTGTGAAAGTCGTGTGTGAGAGTCGTGTGTGAGTCGTGTGTGAGTCGTGTGTGAGAGTGTGTGAGAGTGTGTGAGAGTCGTGTGTGAGAGTCGTGTGTGAGAGTCGTGTGTGAGAGTGTGTGAGTCGTGTGTGAGAGTCGTGTGTGAGAGTGTGTGAGAGTCGTGTGTGAGTGTGTGAGAGAGTGTGAGAGTCGTGAGAGTGTGTGAGAGTCGTGTGAGAGTCGTGTGTGAGAGTGTGTGAGAGTCGTGTGTGAGAGTCGTGTGTGAGAGTGTGTGAGAGTCGTGTGTGAGAGTCGTGTGTGAGAGTCGTGTGAGAGTGTGTGAGAGTCGTGTGTGAGAGTCGTGTGTGAGAGTCGTGTGTGAGAGTCGTGTGTGAGAGTCGTGTGTGAGAGTCGTGTGTGAGAGTGTGTGAGAGTCGTGTGTGAGAGTCGTGTGTGAGAGTGTGTGAGAGGAGTGTGTGAGAGTGTGTGAGAGTCGTGTGTGAAAGTCGTGTGTGAGAGTGTGTGAGAGTCGTGTGTGAGAGTGTGTGAGAGTCGTGTGTAAGAGTGTGTGAGAGTGTGTGAGAGTCGTGTGTAAGAGTGTGTGAGAGTCGTGTGAGAGTCGTGTGTGAAAGTCGTGTGTGAGAGTGGTGTGTGAGGAGTGTGTGAGAGTGTGTGAGAGTCGTGTGTGAGAGTGTGTGAGAGTCGTGTGTGAGGAGTGTGTGAGAGTGTGTGAGAGTCGTGTGTGAGAGTGTGTGAGAGTCGTGTGTAAGAGTGTGTGAGAGTCGTGTGTGAAAGTCGTGTGTGAGAGTGTGTGAGAGTCGTGTGTGAGAGTGTGTGAGAGTCGTGTGTGAGAGTGTGTGAGAGTGTGTGAGGAGTGTGTGAGAGTGTGTGAGAGTGTGTGAGAGTGTGTGAGAGTGTGTGAGAGTCGTGTGTGAGGAGTGTGTGAGAGTGTGTGAGAGTCGTGTGTGAGAGTGTGTGAGAGTGTGTGTGAGAGTGTGTGAGAGCCGGCACCTGTAACCAGAGCATGTAGTTCAGGTGATCTTTGGGCTGCCCGTTGATAGTGCACTGGAACGTGGCCGTCTGCCTGGCGTTGACCTCCACACCTTTAATGTGCAGGAAGTGAGGCGTGTTCACTGACACACACACACACACACACAGAGAGAGAGAGAGAGAAAGAGAGAGAGATTAGTGAGGGTTCCAATAGTGAATCAACTCAAATGACTCATTGAATCATGTGTGGACGCCTTTCAGCCGGCTGCCTGTCAATCAATCATAGAATCACCGGCACACATTCCCATCAGGATATAATAACAGGATCACATTCTCCAGCTCCGGTTCAAGGGCGGCAAAGAGCGTTTCCCTGACGGAAAGCTTACAGAAATACATCAGAATGAGCTTCAGAACGGAGAAAAACACCTTCATGTTCCAGCGCAAGAGTCAAGGTGAGCTGATACTAGAAGATTCATGATCTCTGATTCATGAGCATGTGACACTTTCAACCAGAAATAATGTGATTCATGTGTGAGCAGGAGTTTGAGAACGAGGGATGAGAAATGGAGGGAAAGAGTGAAGGTCAAACATCATTCAAAACCCTTTATCAGCCGATGAATCACATTTTATGAGGCATTCACAGGCGATTATTAAACGTGATGCTGTGCGACTTTATATCTGTCATCATCGGCTCCTGTTTATGAAAACTGCTACTTATAAAAGTGCGAAAAACCAGTTAAAAACATATTCATAACTTACAAAGAAGAGGGAAAAGGATAAAGAACGCGCGAAGTACCGAATTTACATCGGTAAAGCATTCGAAAGATGGCGAGAACTCCTCCGGCAGAAGGGCTTCCAGTCCGACATCAGGGAAGGGAAGAGGGGGAGGAGACGAGATGCGGAGGAGGGAGGGTCTAGATAGCCTCCGTTTTGTTTGACAATAGTTTGAACGTCAACAAGAAGTGATGTCACCCAGGATCGCTTAGAGCACCTTTAATTCAAATTCATTCAATATTTTTTAAACAGACTGCAGAAATTAATATTTTGTCAGAACCTCTAATAAAAGACGTTATTTTTAAAATTGTCTATTCAGAATCATACAAGAATCTGATCTGCATTTAAAAAAAAAAAAAACGCGCATCTCTCTGTTATTCGGAGCTCCTGTTTATGAAAACTGCTACTAATAAAAGTGACAGTTAGCTAAAACTAAAAAATTGTTTTTTTGTTAATTGAAATAAAGCTAAAATGAAGCTTCGGTGAGCTACGCCACACAGCTCAGCTGAAAACAGGGATGATAAAGAAGCAAGCTAAACATGAGCGCCTAGCATGTCCTCTGAGCTCTGTGATTGGCTGTAACATGTTCTCTGAGCTCTGTGATTGGCTGTCACATGTTTTCGTGAGCTCTGTGATTGGCTGTAACATGTTCTCTGAGCTCTGTGATTGGCTGTAACGTGTTCTCTGAGTTCTGTGATTGGCTGTCACATGTTTTGGTGAGCTCTGTGATTGGCTGTAACATGTCCTCTGAGCTCTGTGATTGGCTGTAACGTGTTCTCTGAGCACTGTGATTGGCTGTCACATGTTTTGGTGAGCTCTGTGATTGGCTGTAACATGTTCTCTGAGCTCTGTGATTGGCTGTAACGTGTTCTCTGAGCTCTGTGATTGGCTGTAACATGTTCTCTAAGCTCTGTGATTGGCTGTAACGTGTTCTCTGAGCACTGTGATTGGCTGTCACATGTTTTGGTGAGCTCTGTGATTGGCTGTAACATGTTCTCTGAGCTCTGTGATTGGCTTTAACGTGTTCTCTAAGCTCTGTGATTGGCTGTAACATGTTCTCTGAGCTCTGTGATTGGCTGTAACGTGTTCTCTGAGCTCTGTGATTGGCTGTAACGTGTTCTCTGAGCTCTGTGATTGGCTGTAACGTGTTCTCTGAGCTCTGTGATTGGCTGTAACGTGTTCTCTGAGCTCTGTGATTGGCTGTAACATGTTCTCTAAGCTCTGTGATTGGCTGTAACGTGTTCTCTGAGCACTGTGATTGGCTGTCACATGTTTTGGTGAGCTCTGTGATTGGCTGTAACATGTTCTCTGAGCTCTGTGATTGGCTGTAACGTGTTCTTTGAGCTCTGTGATTGGCTGTCACATGTTTTGGTGAGCTCTGTGATTGGCTGTCACATGTTTTGGTGAGCTCTGTGATTGGCTGTAACATGTTCTCTGAGCTCTGTGATTGGCTGTCACATGTTTTGGTGAGCTCTGTGATTGGCTGTCACATGTTTTGGTGAGCGATGAGCTGAAGAGCAGAGGATTGTGGGTTTCACACACACTTACTGCACTGATGCCCCTGACGGGAGATTCCTCTGACGGCCAGCAGACCTCGTTCACCAGACGTCACCATCTCAAACACCAGCTGCAGAAACACACACACACACGGGCGTCAGTCCCGGACACACACACACACACACAAACACTACAGGCAAACTCAGTGTTCATTTTAAGCTCTATTTTACTTCCATAGCATGCGAGTAGTGGAAAAAAAACATCCGAAACACACATTTAAGTGTTTGTTTTATTGAACACACACACACACACACACACACACACTCACACACACTATTTGCGTCTGTAGATCTTTAAATTGGGTGAGTTACAGTGAGAAATCTCCACTTCAGCAGCTTTACACACACACACAACTTCGTTTTATTCATATCTATATTCTGAAGGTTTGTTCACGAATCATTCGCCTGATTTATACAACATTTTATTCCTAAAAACATGGTGAAAATGTAATTATATTCTGTCTGTTGACAGTATTTTCTGTCCAAAATCCCAAAGCCCGCTGTAAAAACCTTTCAAATCAAACCAGGAGTCTGGCTTTATCCGATGTTCAGATTCTGTTCTGGGAGTGTATGCAAATGAGTGCATGTTTAAGGTAATGCCTCATTTGCATATTCAAACATAACATTTCAGAAATGTTTAACACTAAACAATGAATGCACTGGTGAAGTACGATGATATCTATAACATCTTTACTCTGTTCAGCTGTAGTGTTTAAAAGAATAAACACAGTAAACATGTTTCAACAGAAAACCATTGCAAATCGTAAATGTGCTATAACTTGATTTTGCATTCTTTTACATCTACAGCACTTTTATGGTTTCAAAGCAGCTTCACAGTAATAACCAGAAAAACAACAGTGTTGATGTTATCAAATTCATTAATTATGAAAAGAATTCAGTTTGAGCTGTACAGCGTCTCTACAGAAGACAATAGCGTCATCATTCAGATCAGTAAATTACTGAATATTAATTGTGTTTTAAACCCACTAGCAGACACCAAACACTACAGACATGAACTAAAACACACAAAACACACATTTGGAATTAAAGTTTTTATTTAATATCAAAATGATTGTCAGGAAACTGTTGATGTAGATCCATTTGTGCTCATATTGTCTCATGTTTCTCTAAGTTCTTGTCATTTGTTGTTTTAGAGATGCATGATTAATCGTTAAAAGAACGCAACCTTGATTCAAACACTCATGTGATCTTATTCCTAAATAAAAGTGATTCAACTCTATGCATAAAAGTTTATATTTCGGATATAAACACTGATGTCTACGGGAGCTTATTTCTACCTTTTGAAAGTAACTTGACGCTTCAAATAAGGATTGTATTGATTACATCGTTACACCAGTAGGTGGCGACAACTGACTGTTAAAAAATGTATTTATCTTTGAATCATTTATTCAAGAGATTCGTTCAGAAACACTGATTCATCCAGTAATGAAACAAGTTTTTATGAGTGAGTCATTGAATCATTCACTCAGTGATTCTGTTTAAAATAATAAATTAGATATTTTTTAAACAGACAGCAGCAATTACAGTCCCCCTGTAGAGAAAATCCAGCTTTTAATGTTGTTTATGTGTCTATGTGGTGTTATTAATACGCTTTAACACAAAGCATGTGTAAGTTCATAAGTCGACAGCATTGCTGAGTATTTCCTCCTTAAAACTGCAGTGAACCAAAGACAGTCTCAAAAACACGGTGTGAAATCGCTGGTGTTTCTGACGTCACAAACGACCTTGTAACCAATCAGATCAACGTGTGATCGTCAACCAGTGGATCTCTGAGTGAGGGAGTGAGTGGAGGCGGGGCTCATTTGCATATTCATAGAACCGTGCATACTAAATGAGGCAAGGGTGTCGAGTTACATTCAAGATATTTTAAGAAATTAAGAAAAATTTGCAAGGATTCTTTTTTTTAAATATGTCATTTTGGTGATGAAAGATGAGTTTTAACGGATAAAATTATTACCTACAGGGGGACTTTATATATTTTTCCAGAACCTCATATAAATGAATGTTCAGAGCATCTGTGATCGTGTTTACAGCCTAAAGCCACAGGCTCACTGACGAGCGTTTGACAGAGTTTCTGTGCTCCTCTTCCTCATGAAGGATCAGTTCCAGCACTGAAGACTCGAGACGCTCCAGAGCTTTACAGGAACAACTGATATCAGAGACACAATCTGCGCAAGTGAACGCAAAACACAGAAGATTGTGAGGATCTGATTCACATCGACAGAAATCCGCAGTATCACCAGCACATAAACATACACATTTTTACCCTGAACAGGTAAAAACCATATCAGATGATAATACTATGGTACTTTGCTGCTACTGGATTATTACCATATTCATCTACCATGATATTTCCAAAATGCTGCTCCAAAAGTATAACCATGTTACATCTCACACAATATTGCATGGTAACACAATGTTACCATGTGAAAATCACAGCAATACTGTGGTACTACAGTCATATAGCAAAGTACTCAATATTAATGAAGAATACCACGCAATTAGCATGTCTACAGTAATGCTGTGGTATTTTCTGGCACGTTGGCAGTCGTTATCCCAGCAAACGTTGCTCAGGAGAACCTGAATGAGACACGTTCAATGCATCGGGACAAAAGAGCGAATGAAAGGGCCGCTAACAGCACACGCATCACTTCATTAGACCAATCAGATCGATTCTCCTTCTGCTGTCGTTAGCAGACGAGCGCTGGCTTCCCCACCGCTAATTACAGCCTAACAACCTGAGATTCTCACCGGGGTAATCCGGGCCAGTCAGACAACCAGGGGTCACTCTTATGGGTTACGTTTTTTGTGATCAAACGGACTAAATGAGCTGTAATTTCCAGAAAATAGTTTTGTATAACTAGGATGCCATATTTTACCATCTTAGATGTACAATAGACATACTATTTAACAGGGGAATTTAAAAAAAAAATTTTTTAAAAGGGAACTTTTTAAACGAGATTAGTTTATTCTTATATTTGTTATTATGGGCTGCTGTCTCTTTAAGAGCTAATGCACAGATCCGATATACTCACACAGATGCAACAACACAATAATCTAATTAAAACACAAACGCAACAATAGCCCAGGATATCTTAGATTGTAGATACAGTGTTTTCAAAACACTGCAGAATACTGAACAAAACGTCCACATTCATTATATACACTCACCGGCCACTTTATTAGGTACCCCATGCTAGTAACGGGTTGGACCCCCTTTTGCCTTCAGAACTGCCTCAATTCTTCGTGGCATAGATTCAACAAGGTGCTGGAAGCATTCCTCAGGGAGTTTGGTCCATATTGACATGATGGCATCACACAGTTGCCGCAGATTTGTCGGCTGCACATCCATGATGCGAATCTCCCGTTCCACCACATCCCAAAGATACTCTATTGGATTGAGATCTGGTGACTGTGGAGGCCATTTGAGTACAGCGAACTCATTGTCATGTTCAAGAAACCAGTCTGAGATGATTCCAGCTTTATGACATGGCGCATTATCCTGCTGAAAGTAGCCATCAGAAGTTGGGTACATTGTGGTCATAAAGGGATGGACATGGTCAGCAACAATACTCAGGTAGGCTGTGGCGTTGCAACGATGCTCAATTGGTACCAAGGGGCCCAAAGAGTGCCAAGAAAATATTCCCCACACCATGACACCACCACCACCAGCCTGAACCGTTGATACAAGGCAGGATGGATCCATGCTTTCATGTTGTAGACGCCAAATTCTGTAGCCCATCTGCCTCAAAGTTCGACGTACTGTGCGTTCAGAGATGCTCTTCTGCCCACCTTGGTTGTAACGGGTGGTTATTTGAGTCACTGTTGCCCTTCTATCAGCTCGAACCAGTCTGGCCATTCTCCTCTGACCTCTGGCATCAACAAGGCATTTCCGCCCACAGAACTGCCGCTCACTGGATGTTTTTTCTTTTTCGGACCATTCTCTGTAAACCCTAGAGATGGTTGTGCGTGAAAATCCCAGTAGATTAGCAGTTTCTGAAATACTCAGACCAGCCCTTCTGGCACCAACAATCATGCCACGTTCAAAGTCACTCAAATCACCTTTCTTCCCCATACTGATGCTCGGTTTGAACTGCAGGAGATTGTCTTGACCATGTCTACGTGCCTAAATGCACTGAGTTGCCGCCATGTGATTGGCTGCTTAGAAATTAAGTGTTAACGAGCAGTTGGACAGGTGTACCTAATAAAGTGGCCGGTGAGTGTATAACTTTATAACAATATAACTTTCTGTATAAACCTAAAAACTGATCCAATATACTCACACATGCATCAACTAAATAATCTCACTAATAAACAAATGCAACAATAGCCCAGAATATTTATGATTGCGATCTGTAGAATACTGGACAAAAACGTCCACCCTCATTATGAATAATATAAAAACATTTCTGAATAGAATTGGCGAGAAACTCAGAAACTGATCCAATTCTTCTCGAACTATATAATCAATCTCAAATTATACTTTTTGAGTATATGATTGTGTTTTGTGATGCTACAGGGGAAAATAGTTTATTTTTGTCTTTAGTAAACTCTGACAACTTTTAAACAAGATTAGTTTATTCTTATATTTGTTATTATGGGCTAATGCACACACATGCAATGACAACAACAACAACAATCTCATTAATACACAAATGCAACAATAGCCCAGGATATCTTTGATTGCGATCTGTAGAATTCTGAACAAAAACTTCCACCTTCATTATGAATATAGAAAACTTTCTGAATAAACTGATCCTAACTAACTATATAATCAATCTCATGATACTTTTGTTTGTTTCACTGGGTTTTGAGATGTTAATAATTGTAACCCAAACGACTAGTGTTTATCGGGTCTGATCTCTTTTGTTCCAGCATTTATGTGTGAGTTGCGTCAGTTTGTCAATCAACTTCATTCAGAGCCGTTAAACACACGGGAACAAAGCAGAGGTCAGAGGTCACGCATTAATCCTACAGCTCACCTGTGCGTTAAAAATATCACGTCAAAGCGAATCACGGAGGACCAAACCCAGACAATTCACACACTCAAACTACATCGTAATATCAATTAAAACCGAGACGCAATTAGAGACAGTGCGTTCCCTCGTGTGAACCAGAAGAAAAGCACAACAGGAGATAAAAACACAAACCCTGTCATTACAAAATAATAGATGAGAGTAATTTCTGTGTACCAGGTGGTTTTATCTTGACAAACTCTTAAGATACAGTGCAATTACACAAACCTGTGATTAACCAGGCATTGCTAATTAGCCACAGCGCTGAAGAATTGGAGATTGCATTGTTAATCTCTGCAAGTATTAAAAAGTCACAATCGCATTTTTCATCAATTACGCCGGATGAAGAAGAAACGTGTGTGTGTGTGTGTGTGTCAGCAGATGCGGTGTGTTTCTCACAGGACTTCTGGAAGCTGTTGTCGTTGCCGTCCAACAGTCTCTCGCGGGAGAAGCACAGTTCTGAGGAGCGTGTGTGAGCATCGGGGGGATTTGTTAGCGTGAGGACGGTTCACTCAAAAGACGTGATGCTCATGTGGAGAGCTACGGGCTGAAACATTAACTCAAGCTGAAGTGTGTTCACAACGGGAAGAGGAATCACACGTGACAGATTCTCCTGCTTCTCAGATGTAGCTCACGTGTGTCTCAGATGCTTCTCAGATGTAGCTCACGTGTGTCTCAGATGCTTCTCAGATGCTTCTCAGATGCTTCTTAGATGCTCCTTAGATGTTTCTCAGATGCTTCTTAGATGTTTCTCAGATGTTTCTCAGATGCTTTTCACATGTGTCTCAGATGTTTCTCAGATGCTTCTCAGATGGTTCTCACGTGTGTCTCAGATGTTTCTCTAATGTTTCTCAGATATTTCTCAGATGCTTCTCATGTGTGTCTCAGATGTTTCTCAGATGCTTCTCAGATGCTTCTCACGTGTGTCTCAGATGTTTCTCAGATGCTTCTTACGTGTCTCAGATGTTTCTCAGATGCTTCTTACGTGTGTCTCAGATGTTTCTCAGATGCTTCTCACGTGTGTCTCAGATGTTTCTCAGATGCTTCTCAGATGCTTCTCACGTGTGTCTCAGATGTTTCTCACGTGTGTCTCAGATGCTTCTCACATGTGTCTCAGATGTTTCTCAGATGCTTCTTACGTGTCTCAGATGTTTCTCAGATGTTTCTCAGATGTTTCTCAGATGCTTCTCACGTGTGTCTCAGATGTTTCTCAGATACTTCTCAGATGCTTCTCATGTGTGTCTCAGATTTTTCTCAGATGCTTCTCACGTGTGTCTCAGATGTTTCTCAGATGCTTCTCAAGTGTGTCTCAGATGTTTCTCAGATGATTCTCAGATGCTTCTCACGTGTGTCTCAGATGTTTCTCAGATGCTTCTCACGTGTTTCTCAGATGTTTCTCAGATGCTTCTCACATGTCTCAGATGTTTCTCAGATGCTTCTCACGTGTTTCTCAGATGCTTCTCACGTGTGTCTCAGATGTTTCTCAGATGCTTCTCACGTGTGTCTCAGATGTTTCTCAGATGCTTCTCAGATGCTCCTCACGTGTCTCAGATGTTTCTCAGATGCTCCTCACGTGTGTCTCCATGAGCTTCTGAACAGCGCTGTGCTCCGATTAGAGAAGATAGTGAAGTGTGCAATCTAAAATCTCAATCTAAAGAGCCATTGTGAACTCAAGCCGTCCTCATGAGTATCTAACAGAGCGCTGAGAGTGTTTGAGAAACCTGACTGCAAAATAACTGCTATTTGTTATGAAATTAAATAGTGATGCAGAAACTACATAGGTCTACTAAAAAAGTAAACATAAACAAATAAATAAATAAATATTTGTTATGAAATTAAATACTTAAATATTTGTATAAAATAGTGATGTAGAAACAACATATTTAATAAATAAATATGTATTATAAAAATAAATACTTAAATAATAAATAACATTTATTTTTGAAATAGTGATGTAGAAACTACACACACACACACACACACACACACACACACACACACACACACACACACACAAATATATATATATATATATGTTATGGAATAGAAATGTAGAAACAATATATTTAAAAAGCAAATAAACAAACTAAAATAAATAAATAATTGTTATGAAATTAAATAGTAATGCCAGAAACGTTTTACTTAAAAAAATAATGAATAATAAATGTTATAACCCTAAACAAAATAAATAAATTTAAAAAAAGTGGTGAGTATTTTTAAATGACTCTTTCTGCAGATTACATATACACCAGCAGGAGCGACGAGAAACCAGTCACTGAATCATTCACTCAACCAATCAGTAATTCATTCAGTAACAATATACAGTATATATATATTCACTGAGAGTACATTTTAATTATTTAAACTTTTTTATATCAATTTAAAATATATTATATTATATATATATATATATATTTACTGTATAGGGTTTAACAATTTATATAATAAATTGTTTAACTAATTTTTATTAAATTAAATTGTATACATATACACTCACCGGCCACTTTATTAGGTACCCCATGCTAGTAACGGGTTGGACCCCCTTTTGCCTTCAGAACTGCCTCAATTCTTCGTGGCATAGATTCAACAAGGTGCTGGAAGCATTCCTCAGGGAGTTTGGTCCATATTGACATGATGGCATCACACAGTTGCCGCAGATTTGTCGGCTGCACATCCATGATGCGAATCTCCCGTTCCACCACATCCCAAAGATGCTCTATTGGATTGAGATCTGGTGACTGTGGAGGCCATTTGAGTACAGCGAACTCATTGTCATGTTCAAGAAACCAGTCTGAGATGATTCCAGCTTTATGACATGGCGCATTATCCTGCTGAAAGTAGCCATCAGAAGTTGGGTACATTGTGGTCATAAAGGGATGGACATGGTCAGCAACAATACTTAGGTAGGCTGTGGCGTTGCAACGATGCTCAATTGGTACCAAGGGGCCCAAAGAGTGCCAAGAAAATATTCCCCACACCATGACACCACCACCACCAGCCTGAACCGTTGATACAAGGCAGGATGGATCCATGCTTTCATGTTGTAGACGCCAAATTCTGACCCTACCATCCGAATGTCGCAGCAGAAATCGAGACTCATCAGACCAGGCAACGTTTTTCCAATCTTCTATTGTCCAATTTCGATGAGCTTGTGCAAATTGTAGCCTCAGTTTCCTGTTCTTAGCTGAAAGGAGTGGCACCCGGTGTGGTCTTCTGCTGCTGTAGCCCATCTGCCTCAAAGTTCGACGTACTGTGCGTTCAGAGATGCTCTTCTGCCCACCTTGGTTGTAACGGGTGGTTATTTGAGTCACTGTTGGCCTTCTATCAGCTCGAACCAGTCTGGCCATTCTCCTCTGACCTCTGGCATCAACAAGGCATTTCCGCCCACAGAACTGCCGCTCACTGGATGTTTTTTCTTTTTCGGACCATTCTCTGTAAACCCTAGAGATGGTTGTGCGTGAAAATCCCAGTAGATTAGCAGTTTCTGAAATACTCAGACCAGCCCTTCTGGCACCAACAATCATGCCACGTTCAAAGTCACTCAAATCACCTTTCTTCCCCATACTGATGCTCGGTTTGAACTGCAGGAGATTGTCTTGACCATGTCTACATGCCTAAATGCACTGAGTTGCCGCCATGTGATTGGCTGCTTAGAAATTAAGTGTTAAGGAGCAGTTGGACAGGTGTACCTAATAAAGTGGCCGGTGAGTGTATATATATATATATATATATACACACACACACACACACACATATATATTTATAAATTATTTGTATATTTGTATATTTATTTCAAATTAAATTATTTAAACAAATTGATATATATATATATATATATATATATATATATATATATATATATATTTATAAATTATTTGTATATTTGTTTATTTATTTAACATTAAATTATTTAAACAAATTGATAAAAATATATATACAGTACTGTGCAAAAGTTTTAGATCGGTAAGATTTTTTAAGTTTTTAAAAGAAGTCTCTTCTGCTCACCAAGGCTGCAATTATTTGATAAAAAATAAAAAATAAACAGTAATATTGTGAAATATTATTACAATTTAAAACAGCGGTTTTCTATGTGAATATACAGTAACGTGTAATTTATTCCTGTGATCAAAGCTGAATGTTCATCATCATTACTCCAGTCTTCAGTGTCACATGATCCTTCAGAAATCAGGATAATGTGATGATTTGATGCTCAAAAAACATTCATTATTATTTTCAATGTTGAAAACAGTGTACATTTTCTTTTCAAAATTCTTTGATGAATAGAAAGTTCAAAAGAACAGCGTTTATTTAAAATAGAATATTTTCTAACATTATAAATGTCTTTACTGTAACTTTTGATCAGTTTAACTCATCCTTGATGAATAAAAGTATTGATTTATTATATTTCTTTCCCCCAAAAATAAAATTTTAATTCTTACTGACCCCAAACTATTGAAGGGTAGAGTTTAATGTTACAAAAGCTTTAGATTTCAGATAAATGCTGTTCTTTTTTAGTTTCTATTCATCATAGCATCATGAAATAAAAATGTAAAAACTGTTTTCAACACTGATAATAATCATAAATGTTTCTTGAGCATCAAATCATCATCATAGAATGATTTCTGAAGGATCATGTGACTCTGAAGACTGGAGTAATGATGATGATAAATTCAGCTTTGATCACAGGAATAAATTACACTTCACTATATATTCACATAGAAAACCGCTGTTTTAAATTGTAATAATATTTCACAATATTATTTTTTTTTTTTTTTTTTTTATCAAATAATTGCAGCCTTGGTGAGCAAAAGAGACTTCTTTTAAAAACGTAAAAAATCTTACCTGCCTAAAACTTTTGCACAGTACTGTATATTTTTATTTTATTTTTATAATTCAAATAAATAAATGAGTGTCCAGTAATGTCAGTGTGTGTGTTGATCTGTGATGGTGTTCCCCAGTCCCTAGCGTGGCTCTGTCAGTGTGCGTATGTCCGTCCCCGCCGGCTCCCACACGAGCCGTGATCCAGACACGCGTCCCCTCATGAGCTCAGCTGCTGAACAGAGGCTTTGAAGAACGTCATGCAGGTCTGAACAAACCAACACAACGGGGGGGCATTTGATAAAAAAATAATTGCAGATCTTCTGTTGATGAAGGCGCGAGCGGTGGGAATCTGGCAGGCGTCGAGTCCCCAACATGAGCCAGGCTTGAGTCGAGAGCAACAGGAAACGGAATTAATAATGAGATGCGCAGCAGCCGTGCACTGTGGTGCAGATAGAGCTGCACAATTAATCCAATTTATAATCGCGATTACGAAAAAAAGTCCACCTACATTATTTGTATAGATTTTTTTTTGTGTGAATCAGGACTACTTTAGAGAACCTGCACAATAGGAACTACGAGCATTAAACGTCGTAACGTTGTACACGACGTAATATCTTATGGCATTTTTATCTAGTAAATACATCTTGAACTAAGAATTTTTTGTTATTTGGACTGGAAACCAGACAAAAACACTAAGCAAGAAAGGCATGTTTGCGGTGCAGGACGTAGACATGTGTTCACCTGGTAGTAGTTGGGCCAGAATGTGCTGACGGCGAGCTCCACCTGGACCCACTTCTGCAGGGCCGGGCCGGAGGAGTTCCACACCGGCACTCCCAGAGGACTGTTGTTCTCCCGGACGTAGATGTAGAGCTGGCCGGGACTGGACGCCTCTCGACCCGCAACGTAATACTGGAATATGACGCAGTGTGTGTCGTTCTCCTTAAACTGGGGCATGTAGAGCTGAGCTTTCTGTCCCGAGAACCTTCCGGAGGCGTTCGCCATCATGAACGCAGAATCTGCGGAGAGGGAGTTACAGCGGTTACAGGGTATAAACACGAACACTGGCTACTTTACACACACACAAATCATCCGCTAGTAATGGGGCCGACGGCTCAATCACACTGAAAGCTTCATGTAAACACATTCATCGATCCGATTGAGCTCGATGCCAATGACATTTCCATCGGATTGAAAGGGGTTTATTAGAAATAGCGTAATGACGTAGAAATAGCGTAATGGCGTAGAAATAGCGTAATGGCGTAGAAATAACGTAATGGCGTAAAAATAATGACGTAGAAATAGCGCAATGACGTAGAAATAGCGCAATGACATAGAAATAGCGTAATGGCGTAAAAATAATGATGTAGAAATAGCGTAATGGCGTAAAAATAATGATGTAGAAAAAGCGTAATGGCGTAGAAATAGTGTAATGACGTAGAAATAGCGTAATGACCTGGAATGTAGAAATAGAGTAATGACGTAGAAATAGCGCAATGATGTAGAAATAGCGTAATGGCGTAAAAATAATAATGTAGAAATAGCGTAATGCCATAGAAATTGTGTAATGATGTAGAAATAGCGTAATGACGTAGAATGTAGAAATAGCGCAATGACGTAGAAATAGCGCAATGAAGTAGAAATAGCGTAATGGCGTAAAAATAATGATGTAGAAATAGCGTAATGGCGTAGAAATAGTGTAATGATGTAGAAATAGCGTAATGACGTAGAATGTAGAAATAGAGTAATGACGTAGAAATAGCGCAATGACGTAGAAATAGCGTAATGGCGTAAAAATAATGATGTAGAAATAGCGCAATGGCGTAGAAATAGTGTAATGACATAGAAATAGCGTAATGATGTAGAAATAGACTAATGATGTAGAAATAGTACAATGACGTAGAAATAGCATAATGGCGTAAAAATAATGACGTAGAAATAGTTTAATGACGTAGAAATAACGTAATGGGGTAAAAATAATGACGTAGAAATAGCGTAATGGCGTAGAAATAGCATAATGACGTAAAAATAATGACGTAGAAATAGCGCAATGACGTAGAAATAACGTAATGACGTGGAAATAATGATGTAGAAATAGCGTAATATCATAGAAATAATGACGTAGAAATAGCGTAATGATGTAGAAATAGCGTAATGGCGTAATGAGCAGCTCATATGCTCATTATCTCCAAATTATGACCAGAAATTTGTATTAAGTCTGCTGATTAAAACAAATAAAGAACCAATGTAGGAGAATGGTTATTATATTATAAACTCGATTTGAAGGCTGTGACATATAAACACACAGATCAACCGATCACATGTTCAGTGTTCATGTAAACACTATATTCAGACTCATCAACCGCATGTAAACACATCACATGTCCAATCCTCTAACATCAGCCCTGGTTCAAACACGCCATGTGTCGAGTGTGTCAGTACACAGGAAGTGACCTCATCAGGAAGAGGAACGCCTGACCCTCGCGCAGACAGACCAAGGTCTCTGGAAATACGCACAGTAATGTGTGTGTGTGATTGTGTGTGTGTGTGACTCGAGTGTGTGTGAAGTGTTTGCTCGACTAACACAGCTGTGGAAAAGCAGGTAAAGACAGGAAGTGAGTTTCTAAAGCGGTTCATGAGAAGCTTCTCTGTGACTCAGGCACTCCCGAGGGAAGCAGATGTTGGTTTAGGCCGTGTGTGTGTGTGTGTGTGTGTGTGTCTGCAGAGCGACACTAAACCTCATTCACACCGGATTAACAGTATGAAACCGAGTCAACTTCAACTTCTCATCTTATTTGATACTCGAACTCTAAATGATCAAAACTTTGCTGTAAAAGACTGATGGGTCAAATATGATATTCATCAAAAAGCAAACCTCACATTCCCGATCCAAACCTGTCTGGACCGGCTGTGTGTGTAATTACACCGACACACACTTCACATGTGCCGCTGTTATCTGGCGTGTTCGCTCTTGTCGCATGTGTTTCTCGTGTGTCGAGTCGAGATTGCAGGGTGAGTTTCAGATCTCCTGCTGTTTCCAAGCCTTTCATATCCCGAGGAGAGAAATCCCATCTTTCCCTCACACTCACACTCACTCACACACACACACACACACACACACACACACACACACACACACACTATTGTCTGAGGAGCTGAGGAACGCCGCCGGAGGAGCGGATGTTTATGAAAGGGATTGTTCAGTCAAAAAAAAAATTTCTGTCATCATTTACTCATTTCAAACCTTTAACTTTCATTCCTCCATCACACACAAAAGGGGAAATACAGTATATATAGAGAGTGAGTAAATGAGAGAGTATATATAGAGAGTAATAAAGAATTTGTATTCATAAATATGAACTCGCTGTAGCACGTGTTAGCGGCTCAGAGACACTGTTACGATCAGCTGATCTTTCATCAGAAACAGTTTCTGACTCTGGGATTAAACAAACAACAGTTCAAGAAGAAGCAGCAGTCGTGCAGAAGCACATCTGTGACGGAGAGACGCTCCTCAGCTCAGACCCTCTGATACGAGAGAGAGAGAGAGAGAGAGAGAGAGAGAGAGAGAGAGGGAGGGAGAGAGAGGGAGGGAGAGAGAGAGAGAGAGAGAGAGAGAGAGAGAGAGAGAGAGAGAGAGAGAGAGAGAGAGAGAGAGAGAATGAAATCTTTCCCAGAAATCACAGCGTTCCCATGATTCAGTTACTCAGAGACACTGAACACATAAAACATGTCAGAAGAACAAGCATCACATAAATCAGCCGGAGTGATTCCTGGATGAGTTTCCTAGTGATTCATTATCGGAAATAAAATCATGTTGTACAGTGATGCCAAAAATCCTTTATACCCACATGTCAATCATTACATCAAATATCAAAGCAACTGTCAAAAAACATATTAAAGTCCCCGTAGTCAATCATTGTATCCCTTAAAACTCGTCTTTGATCAGCAAAATGACATATTTCAACGTTTTTTACTTGATAAAAATTCTTTGTGCCTTAAAATATCTTGACTGTAACTCGACACCCTTGTTTCATTTAGTATTCGCGTTCTATGAATATGCAAATGAGCCCCGCCTCCACTCACTCAGAGATCCACTGGTTGACGATCACACGTTGATCTGATTGGTTACAAGGTCGTTTGTGACGTCAGAAACACCAGCGATTTCACACCGTGTTTTTGAGACTGTCTTTGGTTCACTGCAGTTTTAAGGAGGAAATACTCAGAAATGCTGTCGACTTATGAACTTACACATGTGTGTCTTAAAGCATATTAATAACACCACATAGACACATAAACAACATTAAAAGCTGGATTTTCTCCACAGGGGGACTTTAAAAGTGTTTAGATATTTGTGCTGGAAAAAAAATTGCTATCTGTGTTTTCACTTTCTCTTATACGGAAGTATTACAGTAAATGTGTTGTTGAGATATTTGCATGTGACATCAGAATACTGTAGATGAGAAGTTAACATGGAGGAATGAATGTTGATGAATGCATTTTTGCACAATATTCAGATTCACTTGATGTGTAGAGTAAAGACGTACCTGCACTTTTGATGCTACGGTTATTGATTTGATTCGCAGTGAATTTATACCTTGAATGCAAGTCCATGTGGAATAAAGCGTCTGCAGATCCATAAAACAATGCAGAAATATACATACTAATGGCATTGAATTTGAACTGCCCCGTATATGTTTGTTTTTGTGTAAGTTAAGATTATTATTATATTCTCTGGGTTCAGGGATCGGGATCAGGGATCATGGATCTCTATATTCGGTTAAAATATGTCTGTGTCTCATGTGACTTTGTTTTTTGTACACTCTGTGACTATACAAATCACAACATGTAAATAGGAAAATGTTTGCGTTATTTTGTCACTTATTTGGATTAGTATGCTAGCTGTAACCATTTACATTCAGTCTTTGTGCTAAGCTAACTCTGGGGGATAAGGTGAATAGGCTAAAGTCCCAAAAAGTCGGAGTGTTCCTTTAACAATATTCATATCTATAAGCTGCTCTGATTCTGCTGAATATCAGTGTATCTGATGAAACGATAAACTCATTTCATCTGCATTGATCTCGGGGAATTATGGCCTGGCAGATCTTGTTATGTTTGGCCTACTGTACAAAGTTACAAGGTGAAATTGAGTTTGTGCATCAGATCTGTCCATGTTAACGCACTCCTGCTTCATCACGGTCTCCCGGCTGCGTTAATGCACTCCGGTCTCTGGAACAGATATCAGGTGTCCGTTTCAGGAGATGTTGAGTGGAAGGAAAGCGTGTAAGGTAATTACGCTCGCGTGGCAAATAATGGACTGTGTGTGTGTGTGTGTGTGTGTGTGTGTCGCACCTGCCGTGTGTCTCTCCTGTAACTCATTACACTGGCTAAACGCTTCTTTCTTCATCTGTGGAGGAATGGTAGCAATCTGGTGTGGATTCGCCCGCGACGCGCGTGTGTGTGTGTGTGTGTATGTGTTTGTTGTGTGTGTGTGTGTCAGCTGACAGTTTCTCTAACACACTCACCACACTCTAAAAAAACACTGGGTTAAAAACAACCCAAACAATTTAGGACAGAACACATGTTGGGTTAATTTTACCCAGAAAATTGGGTTGTTTATTTAACCCAGCATAATGGTTTGATTTGACCCAGCTTACTGGTTAATTTTTACAATAGTACTAGCTTTTTTTTCTTTTCTTTTTTTTTATACACAAATTAATGTTTACAGATTAACTTAAATCCTCTAAACTTATTTTTTTTTTAATTCTCCACACAACCACTGGTTCCCATCATTCCTGCGTTTCCCACTGTGGCTGACTCCATACCCGTCCATAAACAATCCGTGTTCAGTTCTGAGAACACATTACATTTTATGCAAGGCACAAGGCGTTTCACAGGAGAAGACCGACGCGACACTCGTTGACCCAGGATAAAAACATCAAAACTACCCAAACACTGAAAAAATAACCCCAAAAATGTACCCAAAAGGCTCAACCCAGGATTAAAAGAGTGCATGTTTTACCACGGTAATACTCCCTTACAGAACAGCCCAGTGGTCGTACCATGGTGTCAAATGGTAATACACCGTACTGTGTGCGTCTGTAGATCTGACCCTGCTCCTGAAGGAGAGGACCCGATTGAAGACGCTCGATCTGCGCTTTACACCAGAGATAAACAGTGCGCTCGTGACCTTTGCCCCCGCTGGCTTCGTTAAGAGGAAACATCATTAGGCGATTCGATTCTCATGCGCTGATGTTTAATGCGATCTGCGGCGGCGGCTGCAATTTGCAAACTATTTTGAAAGCATATTATAATGGGATTGTTTTAGTGCCATCTATAATTCACTCGGCAGGAAAATGTGTTTTTTTACCCTCAACAATGTGGCGTTCAGGAGCAATTAAGAGGAGAAGGCTTTTAAAAGCGACTGGTGCATTTCCATTAAGGGCAAAGCTTTGAAATTGCATAAAACACAAGCTAAATGGTTTTTACTGTTCAATGCAGGGGAGAAAAAACAAATATCTCAGAGAGAGGAAGTGATTGCATCTCGTCTGGCCATTACAGAGACATCAGCTCAAGATTACAGACGTCAGGATCAGACCCTCCTGTCGCACTGACACACACTCGATGGACGCTGTTGTTGCACTGCGTGTTTAAAGCTGTATAATGCTCGTACACGTCAATATTTAAAGCGGATGCATGATTTAAGAGCTGTACAGCCTCACACACACTTGATCGTGTGGTTGCTCTGGTTTACTCGTGAGCCACTGTAATCGCTAATGAGATTTCACTCACACACACGGATCAGTGCGTCTCTAACACAACGTGCTCACAGACACACACTGAAACTCAGAGCTGACTTGAGGATGTTTACATATTTCTACAACTTTTTTTTTTTTTTTTTGCATTTTATGCATTTAACTTTTTGATTTCAGAATGTTATTTCAACACTAAATGCTAATAAAGCCAGATGTCCTCCACCTAATAATCTAATAACTTCTAAGCGGTCGGAGTGAAATGTTGGTCTCCTCCAGGTACAGCTGGTAAACACACGCAGTTAGTGACGGATCTGAGCGCACCGGGATTTAATTAAACTCCATTCATGGGAATCGATGTCTCGATTTATTCACTGATCGGTGGCCAAGCTCCTTCTTCATTAACGGAGGCGTCAGTAATGACTCTGCCCGACCCATAATGCAGTGCGTGTCACTGGCCTCATTGAGTGTGAATAACGTACAAGTGTTCTTGTGGAAGAAACACAATCAATGGCTTTGAGTTATTAATGTAACGGCTGCTGCAATAAACACTGATGTAACCTTGTGTTATCATTCACACACACACACACACACGCACACACACAGACACACACACACACACACGCACACACACACCACACACACGGACACACACAAACAATCTAGCTCAGTTCCCCAGGCGAGAGGCTGATGAACATGTTTGTTTGGAATTAGCTGTGCCAATTTTCAATTTTCCCATGTTGAGATCAGGAATCGGGGGTCAGGGATCGGGGATCGGGGATCAGGGGTCAGGGGTCAGGGATCGGGGATCAGGGGTCAGGGATCGGGGATCGGGGATCGGGGATCGGGGGTCAGGGATCAGGGGTCAGGGATCGGGGATCAGGGATCAGGGGTCATGGATCAGGGGTCAGGGATCAGGGATCAGGGAATCAGGGATCAGGGGTCAGGGGTCAGGGGTCAGGGATCAAGGATCAGGGATGGTGTGTGTCTCAGTGGTCCAGTAACCAGAGTGGTCAGGCATGTTTGTTGATTAACCTTCACATGTAAAGCACTCTGTAAATTGAAGGTGGGCGGTTGTAATGGGATCTTTGAGGCTCTGAATGATGACTTGTGGGCGTCTCAGAGACGGAAGCGTCTGCTCACAGAATTAATGTTCATTTCAATGCTCACAACACTGAGATGTGACCATACATGACCTCAGACTCCTGAATCAGGCCAGCGGGAGCTGGAAAACCCCCATAGGTTTGGGGGTTTTGCCGATAAAAGCATACATGCTATTGGCCAATTGTTTAAAAACAGCCAATGATCAGGGTCGATTATACCCGATAATCAAAGGGGGCGGGAAACGTGTCTGACTGCGACTGAAAGTGTGTGTGAAGACAATCTCTCTCAGGTTGAATTTATGGCAGTCGAAGTTAGTGACAATAACAATATTAACAGTTAATAAATAGAGACATTAAAGCTGACATATTATGCGTCTTTTCACCAGATGTATAAATCTATGGCGTCCCCAGAATGAGTCTGTGAAATTTCAGCTCAAAATACCAGATAATTTATTATCGCTTGTCAAATTTGCCCCTTTTTGGGTGTGAGCAAAAATGCGCAGTTTTTGTGTGTGTCCCTTTAAATGCAAATTAGCTTTAGCTCCGCCTCCGTCCAGAAGAGGGCGGAGTCACACGAGCTTCAGAAACTCCAGCAATACCAACACAGGCCGATCTCACTCATCCAGAATCCCAGTATAACCAGTAGCGAGTGCAGCCTTACGGAGAGACTCAGAGTTTCACTGACACACGGTTCTGGATGTTAGTGACACATTTATGTAGTTGTTGTGGAGTTACATTGATCATCTCATCCTCATGTGTAACTTCTCCACAAGTGTCCACAGTTCCTGAGGTGTTTATAAGACAGCGCTGACATGTTCTGGTCAGTAGTGTTCAGTGCACGTCTGTGCTCGACCACAGGACCGGTTCAGCTCTGCTGGATCTCCTGTAGAACTGGGCTCTGGTGGCGCTGTGAACCGGTCGGCTGGTGTGTGTAAACCTGCAGATTAAGGGCCGCTGATATTATAATAAGATCCTCTTCATACGGCAGAAGGAGAGCGAACTCTGATTGGCTTATTTTTTTTATTGTTTGAGCTAAACTGGTATTATCTAATTGCGTTGTTAAATATAACAGCTGACAGATATTCAACATAATTCATGTGTGAGAGTCTAACAGAAGGACGGACAAAACCAGTGAAATATCCACTGATCTGAGAACTCTGAGCTCTGTCATATTTTATAGCGGATGAACTGTGATAATGTGAGAAATGTTGAACGTCTCTAAATAAACTTTGGTTTGACTCCAATAACAAAATCTATTCAGGATGTTCAGCGTTTCATAAACCTCAGTCTTGTACAACCTGAAAGAATTTGGAAATGATAGTGATTTTCAGGCCTGGAAATGGATCAAATCTTTAAGAATCACATAATTACAGTGACTGGGCCTGTGTGATCCAACGCTGAACATTAACCTGTTCACCTGTTTAATATATAAGCATGATGGGCATGAACTGGAGGATTAATGTGAGCGCTGCTAATCAGTGCAGACGGAACATTACTCTACGAGACGCTCTACACACTCACCAACAATGAGAGAAAATCATCAAGATAAAGTGACTGATGCAAATGTCCTGAGAAACAACATAATTCTAGTATTTTGCTGTTCCTTTGACACTCACAAAGAAAAATAGCTGCAATTGAGTCTTTTGTGCATGAATAGCTCATCAAACTCCTGCAGTCCCGGCCTTTATTCCTTTCTTTCCAGCGATTTCATTCCCAGATGTGTGTGTCCCTGTCCAGAAGCACAGCAACATCATCATCATCAACATCATCATCTTCATCATCATCAACATCATCATCTTCAACTTCAACATCATCATCATCTCCAACATCTTCATCTTCAACATCATCATCATCATCTTCAACATCTTCATCATCATCATCTTCATCTTCAACATCATCATCTTCATCATCATCAACATCATCTTCATCATCATCAACATCATCATCTTCAACTTCAACATCATCATCATCATCATCTTCATCATCATCAACATCATCATCTTCATCATCATCAACATCATCATCTTCATCATCATCATCATCTTCAACATCATCATCATCATCATCTTCAACATCATCATCATCTTCAACATCATCATCATCTTCATCTTCAACATCATCATCTTCATCATCATCATCATCTTCAACATCATCATCATCATCATCATCATCATCTTCAACATCTTCAACATCATCATCATCTTCAACATCATCTTCATCTTCATCATCATCTTCAACATCATCATCATCTTCAACATTTTCATCATCTTCAACATCTTCATCATCATCATCATCTTCAACATCATCATCATCATCATCTTCAACATCATCATCTTCATCTTCATCTTCAACATCATCATCATCATCTTCAACATCATCATCATCTTCAACATTTTCATCATCTTCAACATCATCATCATCATCATCTTCAACATCATCTTCATCATCATCATCTTCATCATCATCATCTTCAACATCATCATCTTCAACATCTTCAACATCATCATCTTCAACATCATCATCTTCAACATCTTCAATTGCAATAATACATTTACTTTTTACAGTATTTTTGATCAAGAAAATGCCTTGCTGAGCAGAAGAGACTCTTTCAGAAACACTGATCCAAACGTCTGCAGTTTCACCTGAAGGTTCTGACGACACGGACTCTGTCCTACAGACGTCTCCTGGTAAAGTGAATAAAGAAAGTAATTCTCTAAAAGGGTCACACAGTGACCTCTGACCTCTGAGCATCAGAAGAGGAGAAACTCTTATTCTAACCCTCCGAGCGTTCCTCTGATCTGATTCCCGTGGGCGTCTCCTCTCTGCGGGACTAAGTGGATCAAGCTTTCGGACACTCAGAAAAACACAGAGTGAATAAATAAAGAGAAGTTCGGCTCCTTTCACTCTTTGATTTGCTGGATTTGAGCCGCTGATAATGAGATGTTTTTTAAACCACTGAAGTTTGAGTGTGTGGATTCTGGTGCAGGAGTCCATCTCTCTTTCAACTATCTGAACTGTGTGTGTGTGTGTGTGTGTGTGTGTGTGTGTCGGGTCCGGCTGTAACGACACCTCATTAGTACCAGCGGATAAAAGCCTCTCCGTACGGATACCGTTATTATCCCTAAAACAATCAAGACTCTTCAGAGAGATTAGAAATAATTGGCTCGAGATGTTCGCCCTCAACAAGAGAAAAGGGTAAAACACTCGCTGTCACTCATATGATCATCAGAACATCTGTATTACAGTATAAGCTGCAGTTCACAATCACACACAGGACATTATCACAGGACAAGTCGTCGAGGGTGGGGCTTGATGATAACCCTCAGCACATGATTGGATGGTGAGAAGTGGGCGTTGCCCAGGGTTGTGTGCCATTTGGTATTTTATTAAGAATGCCTTTTAATAGCAAATTACATTCCTGAATTTGTACTGAATTGGAATTTAGGTAAATATAACTTTTTTTTAGTATTCATATTTTATGTGATATATTTAAACTTTTATACTAATTCAAATATTTCAATAATAATAATAATAATAATAATTACAACAATTTTATATATTTATATATAAACACTTATATAAAATTAAATATTTAAATATTATTAGTAAAAAATAATATCAATATTATTATTCATATTATACACATTTGTATAAAATAAAATATTTAAATATAATAATAATAATATTATTATTATTGATGTTATTAATAAAAATATATTCTATTAATAATAGTAATATTCATATTAATTAATAGTAATACTATTATTATAGAGTAATTATAATAATAAATTAATAAAATTATAATAAAAAAAATATATATATATATTATAATATATATTTAATAATATTAGTATTATTATCATTATTAATAGTTAAAAATAAAATATTTAAACAATATTATTAATAATAACAATAATAATCATCATCATCGTTGATTGTGTAATAATACTGTAAATATATAAATATATATAAAATATTTAAATATTCTATATATATATATATATATATATATATATATATAATTTTTATAAAATAAAATATTTTATTGACAATAATAACAATATAATATTATAAATAATAATAATGTTAATTGCGTAATAATAAATAAATTATTGTATTATTAATATGATCATACATAATATATTACCTCTTTCAAATTGAATAAAATCCCATTCAGAGGCGTTTCTAGTTGAGCTGGACCAGCAGAGGATGTGTGTGTCTGTGTGTCTGAGTTTTATAACCCGGTGCAGGAACACGAGTCTCTCTGACAGACGACGATTTGCAAGCTACGTGACCCAGCAACAAATCAGCTCTCAACGGGTCGTCCCAGCATGCACTGCTTCGACTCCACGCTCCTTTAGCTTCATTCTGCTCTCATCAATCCTGCAAACAGCATCTCACGCTGAGACCCATAAACACATGATGTGAGTCAGAGCCTGTTTCAGGTGTAGCGGGTCTGGTTTGCGACAGCAGATACGAGCCATAAATTGATACAGCGCCATAAATGGATATTTAATTAATACGCGGGTAACAGGGTGAGCGGGATGAAATAGCGCCGCGTGTGTGTGAGTTTCATTACACTCGTGTCGAGAGCATTCCCGCTGGCCATAATTCTCCAGAGCCGGGAAACTGAACCATTCAGAGACACAAACCCAGAATCACACGCATTTAACCGGGATCACGGGGAACGACGCATTTAACCGGGATCACGGGGAACGACGCATTTAACCGGGATCACGGGGAACGACGCATTTGACCGGGATCACGGGGAACGACGCATTTAAACAGGATCACGGGGAACGACGCATTTAACCGGGATCACGGGGAACGACGCATTTAAACAGGATCACGGGGAACGACGCATTTAACCGGGATCACGGGGAACGACGCATTTAACCGGGATCACGGGGAACGACGCATTTAACCGGGATCACGGGGAACGATGCATTTAAACAGGATCACGGGGAACGACGCATTTAAACAGGATCACGGGGAACGATGCATTTAACCGGGATCACGGGGAACGACGCATTTAACCGGGATCACGGGGAACGACGCATTTAACCGGGATCACAGGGAACGGCGCATTTAACCGGGATCACGGGGAACGACGCATTTAACCGGGATCACGGGGAACGACGCATTTAAACGGGATCACGGGGAACGATGCATTTTAACGGGATCACGGGGGACGATGCATTTAAACAGGATCACAGGGAACGATGCATTTAAACAGGATCACAGGGAACGACGCATTTAAACAGGATCACAGGGAACGACGCATTTAAACAGGATCACGGGGAACGACGCATTTAACCGGGATCACGGGGAACGATGCATTTAAACGGGATCACGGGGAACGATGCATTTAAACAGGATCACAGGGAACGATGCATTTAAACAGGATCACGGGGGACGATACATTTAAACAGGATCACAGGGAACGATGCATTTAAACAGGATCACGGGGAACGATGCATTTAAACAGGATCACAGGGAACGATGCATTTAAACAGGATCACGGGGAACGACACATTTAACCGGGATCACGGGGAACGACACATTTAACCGGGATCACGGGGAACGACCCATTTAAACGGGATCGCGGGGAACGATGCATTTAACCGGGATCTCGGGGAACGACGCATTTAACGGGGAACCAGGATCACAGGGAACGACACATTTAAATGGGATCACGGGAAACGACGCTTATAACTGGGATCACAGGGAACGACGCATTTAACCAGGATTACGGGGAACGACGCATTTAACCGGGATCACGGGGAACAACGCATTTAACTGGGATCACGGAGAACAACGCATTTAACTGGGATCACGGGGAACAACGCATTTAACCGGGTTCACGGGGAACCAGGATCACAGGGAACGACGCATTTAACTGGGATCACGGGGAACGACGCTTATAACTGGGATCACGGGGAACGACGCATTTAACCAGGATTACGGGGAACGACGCATTTAACCTGGATCATGGGGAACAACGCATTTAACTGGGATCACGGGGAACAACGCATTTAACTGGGATCACGGGGAACAACGCATTTAACCGGGTTCACGGGGAACCAGGATCACAGGGAACGACGCATTTAACTGGGATCACGGGGAACGACGCTTATAACTGGGATCACGGGGAACGACGCATTTAACCGGGATCACGGGGAACAATGCATTTAACTGGGATCACAGGGAACAACGCATTTAACCGGGATCACAGGGAACCAGGATCACAGGGAACGACGCATTTAACTGGGATCACGGGGAACGACGCTTATAACTGGGATCACGGGGAACAACGCATTTAACTGGGATAACGGGGAACGACGCTTATAACTGGGATCACGGGGAACAACGCATTTAACTGGGATCACGGGGAACAACGCATTTAACCGGGATCACAGGGAACCAGGATCACAGGGAATGACGCATTTAACTGGGATCACGGGGAACGACGCTTATAACTGGGATCACGGGGAACGACGCATTTATCCGGGATCACGGGGAATGACAAGAACAAATTCTCTAGAGAACAAAACACTTACTGATGTTACATTTAATGCACGTTTCATTTTTCATTTAATTCATTTCATCAATGCAAGCGAGTGTTTGTTTGTTTTGTCTGGTTCTCCGATCAGATCCACACACTGTTCACACAGCCAGGGGCCAGAACTGTGACGGTAACCATGGGTTACGGTGAGAACTGTGACAGTAACCGTGGGTTACAGCTTCCCGTTGGGAGGCTCCCGGTGAGGAATCAGTGGGAGGGGCTTTAATTAGAGCTGCTCACTGATAGGTGGGTTAGTTAATCCTCACACCATGTGACCCGCTGATAACACACCCTGACACGGGAAATTACCAGCGCGCTCCCGGCATCCCGCGACACACACTCGCAAATAGCTTTTTAATGTTGTGCGAATGATCCAGTATTTGGAGACGCTGCCCTCAGGATTGATGGGATAATATAATCCAAATAAGACGCTATCATGGGGCATAAACAGCATTCGTCAGAGTTAAGCCTCTTTGATCACATTAGCTCAATATTCCATATTTAATATAGCAGATGGTCAAGGTCGTTTAAAGGAAAGTTGACAATGTAAACACTCTCGGGTTAAAAAAACAGCAATGAAAGAACTGGAACTAAAGAGAGAAACACCGGATAATACAGCATTATATATACGGGATTGAAGACTCACTGTCTGAGCTACTGTCACATGTCACATGACTGCTGATTAGACTTCTATATTTTACAACTAATTCTCCAATAAAACACATTTATTGTAATTAAATGTTGTTCTGGCTTTGAATACATCTGTTAAAGGTAAAGTGTGTGTGTGTGTGTGTGTGTGTGTGTGTGTGTCTGTTAGTGTGTGTGTGTCTGTTAGTGTGTGTGTGTGTGTGTGTGTGTGTATGTGTGAGTGAGTGAGAGAGAGAGTGAGTTAGTGAGTGTGTGTATGTGTGTGCGAGTGAGTGAGTGAGTGCATGTGCATATGTGTATGTGAGAGAGAGAGATAGAAAGTGTGTGTGCGCATGTGTATGAGTGTGTGTGTATCTGTAAGTGCGTGTGTGTGTTAGTGCGTGTGTGTGTGCGTGTGTGTGTGTGTGAGTGAGTGAGAGAGAGAGTGAGTTAGTGAGTGTGTGTATGTGTGTGCGAGTGAGTGAGTGTGTGTGTGTGTGTGTGTGTGAGTGCGTGTGTGTGCGTATGTGAGTGTGTGTGTGTGTTTATGTGTGTGAGAGAGAGAGATAGAGAGTGTGTGTGCGCATGTGTATGAGTGTGTGTGTGTATCTGTAAGTGCGTGTGTGTTTGTGTATGTGTGTGTGTTCAGCTCTGGAAAAGGAAATGATGTCTCTCTCCTGGCTTGTTTTCCCACACGCTCTCAAACGGCAGGTTTTGGCTGAACATCATGTTGTTGCTCCTGATGAAGTGAACGTGTGTTTCTATCAATACTACAGTAGGGCGTTCTAGGATTACAGCGGCTCTACAGACTCAAATATAAGTTATGAATTACCATTTGAATCAGAGTGTTGACAGACACACACAACTGGACGACAGTGGATGGTTATCAGCTATGTAACCTGTGTCAGTCTCTCTCTCTCTCTCTCTAGTCAGTGCGGGTCTCTCTCTCTCTCTCTCTCTCTCTCTCTCTCTAGTCAGTGCGGGTCTCTCTCTCTCTCTCTCTCTAGTCAGTGCGGGTCTCTCTCTCTCTCTCTCTCTAGTCAGTGCGGGTCTCTCTCTCTCTCTCTCTCTAGTCAGTGCAGGTCTCTCTCTCTCTCTCTCGTCAGTGCAGGTCTCTGTCTCTCTCTCTCTCTCTCTGCGGGTCTCTCTCGGCCACGGCTGGGTTTCACTCGCCCGCTGTCGGCTGGTAAAGGTCGCTGACGGAGCGTGGTTATGCGGCGTCTTTATCACGCGAGACACATGAAAGCGCCGGCGTGTCAGACTGATGAACTGTATCCTGGGCTTTATTTATTTGGGAGCAGCTGTGTTTGCCCTGATAACGCTGCGTATTTGAAATATTAATAAGCGCATGAAGCTCTGAACTGCCCGCGGAGGTTTAGTGCTCGTATAGCAGGTCTCAGCGCTAATATTCACTGACGCTAACGTGTGTCCGGGTCAGTGTGACGAACACACACCGCTCGCGTCTCACACACCAATCATCAGCTTTCACAGGCGTTTTTTTATGTCAACAACCTGTTGCTGTGAACCTATTATTGCTGTAATAATATTTACTACAGGAAAAATTGCATATGCAAAATGTTTAAAAAATAATAATACTTTTTATTGAAATGAATTTTGTTAAAGGTGACACATTATGCCAACTTTTGACTTTGAAATTTCAGCTCAAATTCCCGTCCCTCGTCCAGAATCTCAGCTTCAGAAACTCCAGCAATAACAACACAGGCCAATCTCACTCATCCAGTAGCGAGTGCAGCACTAAAACACGTGAAAAGTCAGATTTTCGTAATATGTCCCCTTTAATGTCAAATAATTCTATAGTTCACTTTCATGCAGTATTTTGATGCATTGATGCATAACACTAAACACTCAATTTCATTTTACACAAAACTGTAAGAAGCAAAAGTTTGGAACAGTTAATTGTGAGGTTTGCAGTAAAAGATTGTATTTAATAATTCCATATTTGTTCCACACAACCATAATCCCATGTTTGGCTTTGACACTGTAAGTCTTTATTTAAACACACTTTTAGTGCATCAGACAGCAGAAATATGAGCAAAACTCGAGCAGAGCGAAGTGGAAAAACGGCGGCGGTTTCTCTCTCTCTGGCACCAGTTATTTATAATAATCATACAGTATATGAGGCGGTGGGTGTGCTAGAGAAGAACCAATCAGAAGGCAGAACTCTAGTGGGAATAATTCAGCTGGGAGAAGTCCAGGATCTAAAACACATGACCAGGAGAATTACATTAGGACACTTTCAGACTGAGATTCCTGCAAATAAAAGCTGAAGCTCAAGCAAATCCAGGCCTGATAGAACCGTCTCTTGATACTGGGAAACTTTACATGGAAGAATCAGCAAAACAGCAGCAGAAGCTGAAGAGGTCAGAGGTCAGAATCACCAAAAGATCATCCCGTTTCACAACGGCAGAGAACAGATACTGTACAACAGATCGGTGTTGTGAAAGAGATTCACACACAGACTCTTTAAGCTACTTTCAGAATTACTGCTAAGCTTGTGTGTCTGGGATGTTGTGTAGAAGATTTAGTGTCGGTGTGTAAGAGTGGCATCAGAGACCGGAGGTCCACACACTCTTAGAAAAAAAGGTTCATTGGGGTTCTATATATGAAGCATAGGGTTCTTTACTCAACTCCAAAGAACCTTTTATGCTTAAAAGGTTCTATAATGTCAAGAACGAACCCTTTTGGCACAAAGGTTCTTTATAGGCTATTATTCATTCATATATTACATTATTCTGCAACATTTTGTAGTTGTAATTAAATTATTGTTTATTAAACTGTTGTAGTAACTTAATATCACATTTTAATCATGCTGATTTTTGGAGGAGAAAAACTGAAATGGCACTCTTCGTGTGATATTGATTAACTACATAAAATGATATAAATATATACATTTTCTAACCCCCATATCTTGAATTTTGTGATCATTCACATGCATTCATAAATACATTTTAGGGTCTTAATGTTTGTCAATAATATGAAATATTTAATCCGGAAAGGACAAACAAATGATAATGAATGAACCCCTAAAAGGTTCCATATAGAACCTTTAACCCTAAAGGGTTATTTTTATAGAACCTTTTAGGGGTTCCAAATATGTAGCGCTGATAGAACCTTTTAAGGTTCTATATATAGAACCTTTTCTTCTAAGAGTGCAGTCTGTGAACGAGTGTGTGATATCACACACATGAGCTGAACGCAGCGCTCCAGACTAACGCCGTCCTGTAGAAAATGTGTTTAGGACGGACAGAAATATTCTCCAGGACGCCTACAGGACGAAAGACATTTTTGTATGCGTGTTCATTTATTACTGGCCTATTAGGGTAACTTACTTAGAAAATGCCAAAATTAACCAACCAAGTGCTGACTGTAACGAATCAGCTCTATGAAATATTAATACTCAATAATAAGTTGTTATGATTAAATATGAATATTTGCTGAATTAATATTACAATCAATTAATTAGTTTGTCCTACGAACTCTTTTGATTATTCATTGATTCTAAGAAAAAGGACCTTCCGTGGCAACAGAAGAAGAATTATTTCTTAGCATGTACAGCGCTTTGAACATGTAACAAGATCTGAATCGTAAAGGGACTTTGTGTTGCAAACAAATCAGAACCAAATACATATTGTGCACACGTTTTATTAACTAAATCACAAACATAATTAAACTAAACAAACATACATATATAAATTCATAAATAGGTGAGGGATAGGATGAAATTGGAAACTGGAAATGGGACGATGGAGAAGATCCATCTAACTATGAAAAGAACCATCAGCAGTTCATTTTCAAAGCATTTCATTGAATTGATACTTGCATTTTGCG
>JAULUF010000084.1:195000-235000 GCA_031834385.1 Semotilus atromaculatus
TATTGACATGATGGCATCACACAGTTGCCGCAGATTTGTCGGCTGCACATCCATGATGCGAATCTCCCGTTCCACCACATCCCAAAGATGCTCTATTGGATTGAGATCTGGTGACTGTGGAGGCCATTTGAGTACAGCGAACTCATTGTCATGTTCAAGAAACCAGTCTGAGATGATTCCAGCTTTATGACATGGCGCATTATCCTGCTGAAAGTAGCCATCAGAAGTTGGGTACATTGTGGTCATAAAGGGATGGACATGGTCAGCAACAATACTCAGGTAGGCTGTGGCGTTGCAACGATGCTCAATTGGTACCAAGGGGCCCAAAGAGTGCCAAGAAAATATTCCCCACACCATGACACCACCACCACCAGCCTGAACCGTTGATACAAGGCAGGATGGATCCATGCTTTCATGTTGTAGACGCCAAATTCTGACCCTACCATCCGAATGTCGCAGCAGAAATCGAGACTCATCAGACCAGGCAACGTTTTTCCAATCTTCTATTGTCCAATTTCGATGAGCTTGTGCAAATTGTAGCCTCAGTTTCCTGTTCTTAGCTGAAAGGAGTGGCACCCGGTGTGGTCTTCTGCTGCTGTAGCCCATCTGCCTCAAAGTTCGACGTACTGTGCGTTCAGAGATGCTCTTCTGCCCACCTTGGTTGTAACGGGTGGTTATTTGAGTCACTGTTGCCCTTCTATCAGCTCGAACCAGTCTGGCCATTCTCCTCTGACCTCTGGCATCAACAAGGCATTTCCGCCCACAGAACTGCCGCTCACTGGATGTTTTTTCTTTTTCGGACCATTCTCTGTAAACCCTAGAGATGGTTGTGCGTGAAAATCCCAGTAGATTAGCAGTTTCTGAAATACTCAGACCAGCCCTTCTGGCACCAACAATCATGCCACGTTCAAAGTCACTCAAATCACCTTTCTTCCCCATACTGATGCTCGGTTTGAACTGCAGGAGATTGTCTTGACCATGTCTACATGCCTAAATGCACTGAGTTGCCGCCATGTGATTGGCTGCTTAGAAATTAAGTGTTAACGAGCAGTTGGACAGGTGTACCTAATAAAGTGGCCGGTGAGTGTATAAATGAAAATGAAAAATTATAAAAATTTTATATAATACAAATAATATAATATTAATTATTATGTATATATATATGTATATATATATTTCGTTTTTAGTGAGTGTTTTTCAGTCCAGAGATCATCTGAATGATCTGATGTGAGTCTGTATGTGTTTGACAGTGTCCAGACGCGAGTTATTATTATGGGACATCAACACCGCAGTGTGTCTGAGAACAACTCAGAGCAAACAGCACACACACACTTCTGCACACACACTTCTGCGCACACACTTCTGCACACACACACACACTTCTACACACACACTTCTGCACACACACACTTCTGCACACACACACACACTTCTGCACACACACTTCTGCGCACACACTTCTGCACACACACACACACTTCTACACACACACTTCTGCACACACACACACACTTCTGCACACACACTTCTGCACACACACACTTCTGCACACACACACTTCTGCACACACACACTTCTGCACACACACACACACTTCTGCACACACACTTCTTCACACACACTTCTTCACACACACTTCTGCGCACACACACTTCTGCACACACACTTCTGCACACTCACTACTGCACACACACTTCTGCGCACACACTTCTGCGCACACACTTCTGCGCACACACACTTCTGCGCACACACACTTCTGCGCACACACACACCTCTGCGCACACACACTTCTGCGCACACACACTTCTGCGCACACACACTTCTGCGCACACACACTTCAGCGCACACACACTTCAGCGCACACACACTTCTGCGCACACACTTCTGCACACACACTTCTGCGCACACACACTTCAGCGCACACACACTTCTGCGCACACACACTTCTGCACACACACACTTCTGCGCACACACACTTCTGCGCACACACACTTCTGCGCACATACTTCTGCGTGTGTGAAGCAGTTCTCCAGTCGGATCGATGCGCTCGACTCTTTATTCTCTCCCAAGGAAAAACTCAAGCCAGACAAAGCAACAAGAACTGGTACAAAAATGATCTTTTAAATATTTGAGAAGGGCTCTCGTGTCTTTTAAGTCCTGACATCTGATGCATTTTTAAAAATCTGATCCAAATGTGTGCGGTTCCTTACAAACGGATCACAGTGTTTTTAATGTTGGATCCGCTGCAGCGACCCGGAGCACCGCCTCTCTCCTGCTCACGCATTCAGGAATACAGCAGACAAGCTTTCAGTTTCAGTTATTACAATTAATCGTGATATTTTTGAGGGTCATAAAAAATGTTTAGCAGGTGCAAACACTCATAGTTCGTTAAATTAGAGGATCATTAAAAAACTGAATTGGTCAAAAAATGATTTGGTTAAAAAAACATTTTTGAATAATTAAATTGAAACTTCTTGAAAATTGTTGGAAACACATAAATAAAAAACGACACATATATATATATATCGTGAACCGGGCGATTAGTCAATCGTTCTGCCAGGGTTTTTACTAAAACAATAACCTTAAAAATCTTTTGCAGCGATTTTTGTGTGGGCATATCAGTGAACACCCCAGACCACTCCTTAAATCCTTAAACTAAAAATAGTCCTTAAATTAAAACTATAGACAAATAATCATAAAATGACAATAACACAACAAAATTACTCAAATCTAAGTAAAACAGAAAACCAAAATATAAAAAATTATTATATAAATAATAATTATATTATATTATAACAAATACTAACAGACAAGAAAAAGTAAAAAATTAATAAAAAACAAAAATATAAATGTAAACAGAAAATATAAAAATACAATTCTAAATATTAACAAAAACTATAATAGTATTTAAATTATGTATATATGCTAATAATGAATTAAATCATTAAAAAATTATAATTAAAATATTTTTTTAATTAAGCAATCAAAATGAACTTTTTCAACACTTTGTAAATATTAATCAAGCAGAAAAAAGTAAAAAATAAAATGTAAAAAATAAAAACAATAAAAATAAACGTATAATTCTATAAGCGCTTGTAAAACGGCTGTGTGCGTGTGTGTGATAGAGTGTGTGTGTGTGTGTGTGTGTGTGTGTGTGTGTGAGATAGAGTGTATGTGTGTGTGTGTGTGTGTGTGTGTGTGTGAGATAGTGCGTGTGTGTGTGTGTGTGTGTGTGTGTGTGTTCTCTGGTCTGCTGTGGATGTTCAGGTGAGCCGCTGTGAGACATCGATGCGTTATAAAGGTCTTCATTAGACGTGCTGATGTCTTTAGCACACTGAACCGCTACAGGGAACCGCTCACACAGAGATGAGAGAAACCCCGCGATGGCCTGAGAGACTCAGATCTGTGTTGGTATTGATGCATTTACGGCTCCTGCTCAATAAATGAAGTAATAACTCTCGCTCAGAGAAACCCTGCACACACAGGTGTGTGTGGCCGAAGTCCTGGATCCTCCGCTGGGCAGCGTGTGTTTTAATGAGCCTCTGAAATAAAGGCTGTTCTGCTCGACTCTAATGACTCTAAACTGACAGCACAAGATCAAAGCAGCGGAGGACCAAGATTTATAATCATACACAAAAATGTGTGAGAAAAGAGTCAGCGCCCGATCTACAGCAGATCTGTGTGTGTGTTTGTGTGAGAGAGAGAGAGTGAGTGTGTGTGTGTGTGTGGGTGGGTGTGTGAGTAAATGAGTGAGTGTGTGTGTGTGAGAGTGTGTGTGTGTGAGTGAGTGAGTGAGTGAGTGAGTGAGTGAGTGAGTGTGTGGGTGTGTGTGTATACTATACTGTACTCTACTATACTATACGCAACTATACTATACTTTACACTTCTATACTTACTATACTCTTCTATACTCTACTATACTCTACTCTTCTATACTCTACTCTTCTATACTCTACTCTACTCTTCTATACTCTACTCTTCTATACTCTACCCTATTCTACTCTACTCTTCTATACTCTACTCTTCTATACTCTACTCTTCTATACTCTACTCTTCTATACTCTACTCTTCTATACTCTACTCTTCTATACTCTACTCTTCTATACTCTACTCTTCTATACTCAACTATACTCTTCTATACTCTACCCTATTCTACTCTACTCTTCTATACTCTACTCTTCTATACTCTACTCTTCTATACTCTACTCTTCTATACTCTACCCTATTCTACTCTACTCTTCTATACTATACTCTTCTATACTCTACTCTTCTATACTCTACTCTTCTATACTCTACTCTTCTATACTCTACTCTTCTATACTCTACTCTTCTATACTCTACTATACTCTTCTATACTCTTCTATACTCTACTACAGCCAATGCAGAGCACTAGTTCATCATTTTCACTTGATACACACAAATGAAAGAATAGATTCTTCCCATGTGATTCTTTAAAATCTAAATTACAGTTGCGGAAGATTATCTATTAGCAATCACTGCAAACTATCAGGAAGACATCATTAACATTGATCCATCGACAGAAACACACTGCTATTAACCAGTCCATCAGTTGTTCAGGAATGAGTTTATAGAGGAACTACTGCCACTGACGCGCCTCAGGGTTCAGTTTATCAATCAGGAGGTCAAGTGTTCGTGAGACTCAAACAAACATCACACACACACATCCATCAGACTCAAACAAACATCACACACAATCATCAGACTCAAACAAACATCACACACACACATCCATCAGACTCAAACAAACATCACACACAATCATCAGACTCAAACAAACATCACACACACACATCCATCAGACTCAAACAAACATCACACACAATCATCAGACTCAAACAAACATCACACACAATCATCAGACTCAAACAAACATCACACACACATCCATCAGACTCAAACAAACATCACACACAATCATCAGACTCAAACAAACATCACACACATCCATCAGACTCAAACAAACATCACACACACACATCCATCAGACTCAAACAAACATCACACACAATCATCAGACTCAAACAAACATCACACACACACACATCCATCAGACTCAAACAAACATCACACACAATCATCAGACTCAAACAAACATCACACACACACATCCATCAGACTCAAACAAACATCACACACAATCATCAGACTCAAACAAACATCACACACACACATCCATCAGACTCAAACAAACATCACACACAATCATCAGACTCAAACAAACATCACACACACACATCCATCAGACTCAAACAAACATCACACACAATCATCAGACTCAAACAAACATCACACACAATCATCAGACTCAAACAAACATCACACACAATCATCAGACTCAAACAAACATCACACACAATCATCAGACTCTAACAAACATCACACACACACACACATCCATCAGACTCAAACAAACATCACACACAATCATCAGACTCAAACAAACATCACACACAATCATCAGACTCAAACAAACATCACACACAATCATCAGACTCAAACAAACATCACACACAATCATCAGACTCGATTCAGTCTCACAGTTTATGACTGTATAAATACATACATATATACATATGAGGCATTGGTACGAGACCTCATGTTATGATGAGCATCTCAAACTGATGGAGAGAGAGACGTCAGAAACACTGAAGCACTTCAGCTTCAACACAACTGATTATTGAGACCAGAACGTTGGATATTTTGCATCGTCACAAAAATTATTTTGGAAGTCTGAGGAAGGTTGATTGATTTTTAATCAATAATATCAATATAGTATAGTATATCTAATAATATAAAATTATGTTCTTTGTACATGTTTATTTTTATATTCAACATATTCAACATTTAAAAATATGTTTTCATTGTTAACAACAAATATATAATGCTACTTGTGTATTCTCAGTCAAAAGTTTGAGTAAAGTGTGAGTTCCTCTTCAGGTCGCGGGGCCTTTTTTTTATCGTGCGCTGCAACAAACAGGCCCAAACAAACACGAACCACCAACACTGTCTTCTGCCAGCGAGAGGCATGATGGATGTTTATTTTAGTCTGGACTGATTCACTTGATATCAGGAGATGATTTATTCCTGGCCTGTTCTCATTGGATTAGCCTCAGGCAGTCGAGGGGTCCGAGTGAACGAGAGGAACGATCCGAATCTATCCTGACCTTCCTCTTCTCTCCCCTGAAGAAACACGCAACTCTCCCCCTCCTACCTGAGGCAGTGAGACCTTCCATCAAAGCCCCGCCCACCGGAGTCATGCGAGTCGGGTCGAACCACCTCGAGGGCCGGGGGGAGCAAAGCCTTTCATAGAGACTTTGTATTGTGTTAAGCTGCCTCCTAGTCATTTCTGACTTATAACAAAAAAAAAAACAATGTCTAAAAGCTGCTATGTGACAGGGTGTACCACAAACAAGCTAAAAAAAAACCGGAAATAAGTTTTTATAAGCTGTCGACTCCAAAAAGCGTCATTACTCTGAGATCTAACGTAATAATAGCTTAGCTTACAGAAATTTTATATATAAAACTGACATTTGGATATTTGACTTACCAGTGACTAAATGTTTACATGTAGTGTATTTTATGTCTCAGGATCCCACAATTTACTGGGATCCACTTGTGTTGCTCAAACGCTCGTTTTTTGGGGTCGACAGCTTATAAAAACTTATTTCTGGGTTTTTTAGCTTGTTTGCTGTACATCTTGTCACATAGCAGCTTTTAGACATTGTTTTGTTTTTTGTTATAAGTCAATGATAAGTCAGTACAGAGTCAACGGAAACGGTTGTATTGCCCCTCCGGTGCGGGCGTGGCTTTAGATTATGACGTGTGTCGCTCTGTCTCTCTCTCTCTATATATATATATATATGTATACACACACTCCCTCAAACGGGTCCAATTGGTCCAAACCTCGCCAGGAAAGACTCGGTGGAATAGCCGGCGCTCCAGAAACCGGAGCGTTTCCCGTTTGATCTCGGAATGGAGAAGGTAAACAACAGCACTAATGAGCTTTCTAGTGTTCTGAAGGAACGGCTCAACAACAAACTTTCACATTAAAAAAAAAAAAGTTCTTCGGGGCTTCAAACGAGATTGTTTTCTCAATTATTTAGCACAAACATTTTAATTACTTTTAATCATTTTAATTTCATTTAATTATGCAAGACAAACATCTAGGGCTGTTTGAGGCTGCTGCTGTAATTCTTGATTAGCTTTAAAAAGCTGCGTGTTCTCTATAATATACTGAACTAAAGGGAGTGAATTTTACATGAAAACTTAAAATGGAAAAAATAAGTACTTTTCATCTTGCGAATATATAGACTACTGGATAAAAGTTTGGAATTCTTCAAAATACTTTCAAAAGAAGTCTCTTCTGCACACAAAGTCTGCATTTATTTGATCAAATATACATACAAAATATGAAATAATATTCCAATGTAAATCTGCTGTTTTCTATGTGAATATATAGTAAAGTGTAATATATTCCTGTGATCAAAGCTGAATGTTCAGCATCATTACTCCAGTCTTCAGTGTCACATGATCCTTCACAAATCAGGATAATATGAGGATCTGATGATCAAGAAACATTTATGATTATTATCAGTGTTGAAAACAGTTCATATTTTTTGTTGATTCCTTTAAAAAATGTGGGTCAGTGAGACTTTTATAAAACATTTATACTTTTATTCATCAAGGACGCATTTAATTGATCAAAAGTGACAGCAAAGACATTTATAATGTTAAAAAAGATTCTATTTCAAATAATTGCTGTTCTTTTGAACTTTCGATTAATCTTGAAAAATACAATGTATCAGGAATCACAGGAATAAATTACATTTTAAAATGTATTACAATGGCAATCAGGTCTTTTAAATTGTAATAATATTTCACAATATTGCTGTTTTTATTATAAATACAGCCTTGCAAAGCATAAGAGACAATAAATATAATTATTCCAAACTTTTATCTGGTACTTTTATCAGTTACAGAGAGTTAGCAAATAAACGGTCTGAAAAAAAGTCCTGTTGACTTAAAATAGAAAGATTTCTCGAGTTAAGTAGAACTATTCCAAAAATCCCCTGACATAATATTTAAATGCAGAATGGATGTGAATATCACAGAGTCTGAAGCTCTGTTGTCTTTGGTACGAGTCCAGTCTAGTTCAACACGGTTCTGCATAGTTGTGGTCTTACGGGCCTTTCAAACATCAAACTCTAAATATGGAGACAGAAAATAGAGTTACACACGGCTGACAGAAACCCTTCAGAATGACGAGTGTCCACACAGAAGTCCTGTAAACTCTCTCAGAGATCCATGTTTATTTCACGTCCTGGTTTTGGTCTCCAGTGTTACGATATTGGAAAGTTACGATATTGTGTCACTTAGTTACTTTTAAAGAAAAGTAAAGCGTTACAATACTGTGTTACTCCCTTAAAAAGTAACTAATTACTTTACTTTGTTACTTTTAAAGAAAAGAAATGTTACGTTGCTTTTGTGTTACTTTTTTTCACCTAGGCTGGGTTTTGTTGTTTTTTTTTGGTTGTTTTTTTTAAGTTCTATTTTTAGGCAAATGTTCTATATTTTAAGTTCTATATTTTGGCCAAAACTTAAATAATAAGGCTTATTAAATAATAAGTAGAGGGCGCCGCTCAAACAATCCTTCAGTTTAACGGAATCATCAGCAAGTGCATTGGACAATAAAGTGAGATTAAATGACAAATATTTGTTTTGTTAAACCTATTTAATTATTGGAGGTTTGCATAGTTTTCTGATTTCGCATTTCACTGATTTTATTCATTTTGAGGAATACTGAATCTGTTTTTTGCAAGTGAGATGAGTAAATGCTCACATTTAGTCTAGAATTAATCAAAAATCATCAATTTACTCACGAATTTCTCTCAACATGAGGACAGGACAGCTGTCAGTCAATACATGGGAAAACAAAGGAACTTGCGTTACTTATTTGAAAAAGAAACTCAGATATTTTATTGTAAATTTTAAAAGTAATGCGTCACTTTACTACCTACTTGAGAAAGTACTCTGATTATGTAACTGGAGTTACTTGTGATGCGTTCCACACAGTTCTCCAGCATCTATAAACTGCATCAGTGTCTGACCTCGGGACGTCCCGTGACCCGCTTATCCTCTGAGGAGAGGAAATGATGTCGTATGAGTAGCCATCTGTTTTCACCAGGCATATTTAATACAATTCTGTTCCTCGTCTCGGTCTTCAATCAGGAGTTTAAGCTGCCGGCAACATTTTGGCGATTTGGGAGGATTATCATGGGGATTTATGGAAAAGAAGCTGTTTTCTCTGAAATATAATTATTATGGCTGAAGAGCCGTTGTGTAAATTATGAATTGGTAGAAGTTTAGTCACCCTGTTTTATCCATTGAGACTCAATCAAGATCTTCATGTGCTCAATGTCGAAAGCAATTATTCAAAACTTAAATCTTTAGAAAATTTTATTTAATTAAAAAAATTTAGATATACAGTCAAACAAAAAAATTATTGAGACACCAGATATAATTTTTTCTATTTTTTCCACTAGTGTGTGCAGGACACTATAGTTCATTTATGTAAGTGAGGAGAGTCACTCCACAGCTCCACAGCTCAGGAATAGTGTCCAGTGGCTGTAAACAGACTGAAGTTGCTTACGAACTAAACTCGCTGTTTATCCGAGCAAACCTGTGGACAAGCACAGCCGGTCTCAAGCTCTGTTTAGTTTACCGTAGTAATATTTACACAGGGCATCTGGCCCCGGCTGTCCTCCCACGACCCTGCTATACAAACACCTCTCCTAAATATTCAAGGGTTTTAAAAGACGAGAATAATGAAATTCCAGTCAAAAGCCTGGAGAATATCAGTCCATCCAGAGAGGACCTGCTCTTCAGGAGCTCCCGAGCCCATCAGTCCTCCGGTCCTCCAGATCCAACCGAGACCTCGACTGCTCCTGGACCACAGTGAGGACATGGATAACCCAGTCATCTCACGCTCGTCTGCTTTTGGCTTCAGAGTAAAACCTCAACAAGTTCCCAACAGCTCAAATCAACTATATTAGATCTCAATATGAAATTTTATAACAATGGACTCATTTGGGTCTGTTTTAAATTCTCCTCAGGATACATCTGAATACTTCAAAAGTTTAAAAACTAACCATTTTCCCAAGACGACCCGATTGACAGCTGGTGGTTTGGTGTCGAATGTTTGAGATTCTGTGGCGGATCACTAATGAGCAAACAGTTCGGCAAGGTGATGATATTCCTCACACAAAACTCTGAACTTTTGCTGCACTCTAAAAACTCTTGGGTTATTTTTTCTACCCAAATCCTGGGTTGAGCCTTTTGGGTCAATTTTGCTATGTTTAAGTTTTTGTGTTACCCAGAGCCTGGGTCAGACGTAACAACCCAGTGTTTGAGTTATTTATCGCGGGTGTTAGGAGAGCAGTGCTGCTCCGTCAAATTGGTGCGTGTCTTCGGTAAAATACAGGTTTGATTTTATCTATAAATTTGTTATTGTGCTGTATATCGTTTAATTCTATGCAAAGCAACATAACAGGAACACGATGTGAGTCACTGTCGTTTCGCATGATGGAAACGCCTGATGCCTTGCATAACATTTTATGCTTTTATAAAAAAAAGACACAGAATATAAATACTTAGAAAGTTAAAGTTATGATCTCAGAACTGTACACTGATTGTTTATGGACAGGTTATGGAGTCACAGCATATTTGGGCTACGAGCGAAACGCAGAACATGACACAAGCTCTCGAGATCCAGCGCCGGTACAGTGGAAACGGGACAACAGAGACTGGTCCATTACACTGGAATTACTTCTACATGTTTAATTTTTACTTCTAATATATGTTAAACGAACTTAAATGTATACAATGTGTATTCAAAACTATATAAAATATACTATACTGTAAAATATGATCGAAAATAAAGGAATTATCATGCAAACTAGTGGTTGTGTGGAGTATTTTTTTTAAAATGTTTAGAGGATTTAAGTGAATCCATAAACATTAATTCATGTATGAAGTTAAAAAAAGAAAAGAAAAAAAAGCCAGTACTATAGTAAAAATGAATCAACCTGATGCCCTTCCTCTGAAGAACTGCCCCTTTAAGAGCTGAACACGGTATTTCCAGTATTTCTCATCCATCTTCTCACTGCTTTCTCAGAAGTATTTTTAATCTTTATGATGAAATAAACAACCCAATTTGCTGGGTAAAATTAATGTTCGATCCTATATTTACCCAGCCCTTGGGTTGTTTTTAACCCAGTGTTTTTTAGAGTGTGTTAATTCAGCAAGTGTTTCTGTGTGAAAGCACTGGTTTACAACTACAGGAGTGGAAGATTAGTCCGAAACCGCTGCACCGGCTCCAGGTCTCCATCTTCGGCCTCATGTGACTGAATTGCAAATTCAATGCTAATCTGGAGTGTCATGAAAGGCTCTCTGTTCCTCGGCTCGATTATGGAGACGATCGCCCTGGAGAACGCCGGAACTGATCGATGCTCCGTCCGCAATCAAATGATTGCACAGTAATAAGAAAATTGCAGGGAAACGCAATGCACTTCTTCCTCAAACCTGCGTCCGCTCGACGAACAATAGAGGCTTTGTTGGGTTGCCAGGCAGATCTGTGTTGATGCTTCATTTGTTCTTGTGTGGCTGTACGTGTATGTGACAGATGATGCACAGATACTGTCTGTAAAAACAGCTAAATAAATACATGTGCCCTCATTCTTATCAGAGAATAGACGCGGCACTGATTCAATGACTCCACCCACTTTCACAGAACACTGCTCAAACCTTTCCTTACTTTACTCATTATGCTCATGATATTACAAACCTGCATGCGGTTATTAAATTGCAAGAAGCTTGTAGCTTGAGAATCTAGTTTCACAGGAGCTTCCATTAGCTCATCTTGTAATCTCTCCCACAGCGCCAGTGTGTTTGACGGTCCAGTATCCAGACGATAAGAGTTGAGCGCGCCACACCCCGGGAAACTACACTAGAGCTGATAGGACGTGTGTGTGTGTGTGTGTGTGTGTGTGTGTGTGTATGTGTGTGTGTGTGTGTGTGTGTGTGTGTGTATGTGTGGATCTGAGCGCTGATTTACTCCACAAACATCACCCTTCCTCTACACTGCTCTCCACGGGCCGGAGCTTCCCACCCAGCCAGATTTCACACACACACACACACACACACACACGGTGCCAGGGCTCGTGACGGGCTCATACCAGTGACAAGATCGTTAAAAATCTCAGTTCTTTCTCCTACACAGTAATGAGATTAAATAGAGATCAAACAGAGACTCCGAATGCAAGAAAATGTTTCTTATTACAGTGAATAAAATAATAAAAAACTAATTCTGTTGCTTGAAACAAGATGTAAAAAACTAGCAACCACCCAGAACCACCCAAAACACCATAGCAACCTCCTAGCAACCACCATGAACACCCTAGCAACCACTCAAAACACCTTTGTAACCTCCAATTCCTTATTTTCATTCAGTTTAAGTTGATGTACTAAAACAACTAAAATGGAAATAAAAATGAATAAAAAACATTCAGACATTAAAAAACTAATTTAAGTGACAAAACTAAGTAAAAAAACTTAAACTTATTTCATTTCAATTAGCTACCAAGGCAACATTTCTCATTTTCATTTAGTGTAACTGGATGTACTAACTATTAAAATAAAATATTATATTATTAATTATAAAAAATCTTTAAAGGGATACTTCAGGATTCAACATTAAGCTTTGTATCAGTAGAAAACCTGTAGTATTTTCTCATTTTTCAGCGGAGCGAAGCAAGTGCATTCTGGGAGTTGTTGTCTTTCATCCACAAGCCAAAAATACATTTTCTGGCTTTTCTCAGTCTAGAAAGCTCCAAATTCAACATAAATGACCCTTTTTAAATACACATTCATCTTTCCAGAGGTGAAGTATCCCTTTAACAAAAATCACACACACCCACACTCACTCACTCACACACTCTCTCTCTCACACACACACACTCTCACACTCTCACACACACACTCTCACACTCTCACACACACACTCACTCACTCACACTCACTCACACTCACACACACACACTCACACACACACACACTCACACACTCACTCACACGCATAATTAGAAGCTATATTGCGTCTCAGTGACAGTACAGCAGGAGTGTGTTGCTGTGGATCGGTGGGTCAGCGGAGCTGGAAGTGTCTGGCCGGTTGTTAGGTCAGTCCTGGTCATTATCTGGGATCGTTCCCTCGGGACAGGGACTACACCCCTCCCTTCTCCTTTACACATTCTTCCCTGTTTCCTGAAGATACGCTCCGGGAAAACGGAAAAGGAAAAGCCTGGTGCAGCCGGGCGGAAAATACCAGGCTTGACAAACGGAGGCCACAACATTTGTCATCCTCCACCGCAAAAACAAAAGTGCACAAAGAAAAAAAGTGCTGCATAAACACAAAGCTAATGAAATTAAAAGTTAGAGCTGAATAATTAACTGTTTCATAGTCTAACGGTGCTTAATTAATTCCAGGCGCTTGTAGAGGGAAGCGGAGCTCCAACATAAGTAATAAAGAGTGCCGGTGTAATGGACAGACCACAGCGCGTGATTTATGACCACAGGGACTCGCACTCACTGCAAGGAAAATGAAAACGGCCGTTCGGAACAGATGAACTGCGTAAGAGTCTGAGCCGATGAATATGGACCCGCCATGATTTCTGATTAAATCTCAGCGCTGTCGAAGTCATCGGGATTACATTTCCCTAAATCCAGATGATCTTTAAGTGAGAGCATAAATTTGACAGAATAAGATGATCTCGTTGGACCATCTGCACTGAGAACAGAAGCTCATATTCATCTGATGGATGTAACGATGGTTTAATCTCTACACATCGAGACGGACCTGGGCTTCGGTAGAGATACACCGGAGAAACAACCCTGTTGGAGAACAAATATTAAAATAATGCATTTAGTGAAGCTTGACTTTTGTAGCTGTTACTATTTCTGAACTTGAATTAAATTTTACTTGAAAGTTAAGAAAAGTTTGAAAGTTTATAGAAAGTTTACAGTTGTAGACGAATGAAAGACGGACAGAAGGATGGATGGATGGATGGATGGAGAGGAAAGGAGTGAGTGTAAGCAGCAGATAATGAGTTCACTGAAGTGTGTCGATGTCTCACTCGCCGGGATCCTCACGACACCAGCGGCGGGAACCGATGAGAAGTGACAGCGAATCAGAGGAGAGCCCTACGGTCACATGACTCAAACTGGCCCTACATGCCACCATTCACACACACACACACACACACACACACACACACACACACACCATCCCTACAGGCCACCATTCACACACACACACACACACAGGCCTACAGGCCACCATTCACACACACACACACACCATCCCTACAGGCCACCATTCACACACACACACACACACAGGCCTACAGGCCACCATTCACACACACACACACACACACAGGCCTACAGGCCACCATTCACACACACACACACACACACACACACACCGTCCCTACAGGCCACCATTCACACACACACACACACACACATACAGGGCCTACAGGCCACCATTCTCACACACACACACACACACACACACACACACACACCATCCCTACAGGCCACCATTCACACACACACACACACACACACACAGGGCCTACAGGCCACCATTCTCACACACACACACACACCAGCCCTACAGGCCACCATTCACACACACACACTGACGGACAGAGAGCAGGACTACATCAGCTTCACACACTCTCTCTCCCTGTGTTTCCTCTCTCTCTTCTTAACACACACCGTGTTTCTGGAGGCTCGTGTTTCACTCCCTCAACATTTGCCCTCGCATTGATTTCTATAAATGGAACATTGATTGTGAGCAAAGTTCAGGAATCGCAGCCAAAACTCCACCCGGAACAAACTCTCTCCACCGAAGCCCAGAGCCGCCGTGTTCCAGCGCCTACGCTCACAGAACTACAGGACTGGCATGTGTTAATATGTTGATATTGACAATACATCAAAGCTAAGGCCTTGTCCACACTAATACGGCTTCGTTTGTAAAAGCATCTTTTCCTCTGGTTTGGTCCTTCCGTTCACACTGAGACTGAATGAAAACAGCTTTTTTAAAACGCTCTCCAAAGTGGATGCATTTTAAAACGCTGTTTCGTGTTGTAGTGTGTGTAGTGTGTAGTGTGTGCAGTGTACCGTGTAGTGTTGTAGTGTGTAGTGATGTAGTGAGTAGTGTGTGTAGTGTACCGTGTAGTGTGTAGTGTTGTAGTGTGTAGTGTACCGTGTAGTGTTGTAGTGTGTAGTGTGTGCAGTGTTGTAGTGTTGTAGTGTGTAGTGTACCGTGTAGTGTTGTAGTGTGTAGTGTGTGCAGTGTTGTAGTGTTGTAGTGTGTGTAGTGTACCGTGTAGTGTTGTAGTGTGTAGTGTGTGTAGTGTTGTAGTGTGTGTAGTGTGTAGTGTTGTAGTGTTGTAGTGTGTAGTGTGTGTAGTGTACCGTGTAGTGTGTAGTGTTGTAGTGTTGTAGTGTACCGTGTAGTGTTGTAGTGTGTAGTGTTGTAGTGTGTAGTGTACCGTGTAGTGTTGTAGTGTGTAGTGTTGTAGTGTGTAGTGTACCGTGTAGTGTTGTAGTGTGTAGTGTGTGTAGTGTTGTAGTGTGTGTAGTGTTGTAGTGTTGTAGTGTGTAGTGTACCGTGTAGTGTTGTAGTGTGTAGTGTGTGTAGTGTTGTAGTGTGTGTAGTGTTGTAGTGTTGTAGTGTTGTAGTGTGTAGTGTACCGTGTAGTGTTGTAGTGTGTAGTGTTGTAGTGTGTAGTGTACCGTGTAGTGTTGTAGTGTGTAGTGTGTGTAGTGTTGTAGTGTGTGTAGTGTACCGTGTAGTGTTGTAGTGTGTAGTGTGTGTAGTGTTGTAGTGTGTGTAGTGTGTAGTGTTGTAGTGTGTGTAGTGTACCGTGTAGTGTGTAGTGTTGTAGTGTTGTAGTGTGTAGTGTACCGTGTAGTGTTGTAGTGTTGTAGTGTGTAGTGTACCGTGTAGTGTTGTAGTGTGTAGTGTTGTAGTGTGTGCAGTGTTGTAGTGTTGTAGTGTGTGCAGTGTTGTAGTGTGTGTAGTGTACCGTGTAGTGTTGTAGTGTGTAGTGTGTGTAGTGTTGTAGTGTGTGTAGTGTGTAGTGTAGCGTGTAGTGTTGTAGTGTGTGCAGTGTTGTAGTGTGTAGTGTTGTATTGTGTGTAGTGTTGTATTGTGTGTAGTGGGTAGTGTTGTAGTGATGTAGTGTGTATAGTGTTGTATTGTGTGTAGTGTGCAGTGTTGTAGTGTGTGTAGTGTGTAGTGTAGTGTTGTAGTGTTGTAGTGTGTAGTGTGTGTAGTGTTGTAGTGTGTGTAGTGTACCGTGTAGTGTTGTAGTGTGTGTAGTGTTGTAGTGTGTGTCGTGTAGCGTGTAGTGTTGTAGTGTGTGCAGTGTTGTAGTGTGTAGTGTTGTATTGTGTGTAGTGTTGTATTGTGTGTAGTGTGTAGTGTTGTAGTGATGTAGTGTGTAGTGTTGTATTGTGTGTAGTGTGCAGTGTTGTAGTGTGTGTAGTGTGTAGTGTAGTGTTGTAGTGTGTAGTGTTGTAGTGTGTGTAGTGTTGTATTGTGTGTAGTGTTGTATTGTGTGTAGTGTGTGTAGTGTAGTGTTGTAGTGTGTAGTGTTGTAGTGTGTGTAGTGTTGTATTGTGTGTAGTGTTGTATTGTGTGTAGTGTGTGTAGTGTGGATGTCAGAACTGAGGAGTTTAAAAACGGTGACGTAAGTTTAGTCACGTGACGGTTGTTGAACCCATGTTGATGTTTATAGTGGTATTGTTCTGTTGTGTGCTGTTCACTTTCACACTGTTGCTTAAATATCTTCACACACTCTTCATATCCCAGTCCCGCACACATGACAGAATACACTCTCATCTGCTAAACACGAGCAGCAGTGACAGTGAGTGAGAGACCTGAACGATCGATATTTTGATAAATAAAATGATCCTGCCAGAAGAATTGTTAAATATTGAAACTCTTTGGTCATTTTTTTTGAGAGAGATGCTAACGGTCTAATCAGATTCAATGATCTATGCTAAGCTATGCTAAAAGTGCTAGCGCCAGACCCGGAGATCGGCTGAATGGATTCGAAAACGATGTAAACCAATGTGGTTCAAATGAACATGAAACTACATGAACATGAAACTACGCATGCAGTGAAACCGGACCGGACTGATTTACAGCCACAGCGCCTCGGCCGGGTGTGTGTGTGTGAGGATCTCCTCGGTTGGGTGTGTGTGTGTGTGTCTGTGTGTGAGGATCTCCTCGGTCGGGTGTGTCTGTGTGTGAGGATCTCCTTGGCCGGGTGTGTGTGTGTGAGGATCTCCTCGGTTGGGTGTGTGTGTGTGTGTCTGTGTGTGAGGATCTCCTCGGTCGGGTGTGTGTGTGTGTGAGGATCTCCTTGGCCGGGTGTGTGTGTGTGTGAGGATCTCCTCGGTTGGGTGTGTGTGTGTGTGTCTGTGTGTGAGGATCTCCTCGGTTGGGTGTGTGTGTGTGTGTCTGTGTGTGAGGATCTCCTCGGTCGGGTGTGTCTGTGTGTGAGGATCTCCTTGGCCGGGTGTGTGTGTGTGAGGATCTCCTCGGTTGGGTGTGTGTGTGTGTGTCTGTGTGTGAGGATCTCCTCGGTCGGGTGTGTCTGTGTGTGAGGATCTCCTTGGCCGGGTGTGTGTGTGTGAGGATCTCCTCGGTTGGGTGTGTGTGTGTGTGTCTGTGTGTGAGGATCTCCTCGGTCGGGTGTGTGTGTGTGTGAGGATCTCCTCGGTCGGGTGTGTGTGTGAGGATCTCCTCGGTCGGGTGTGTGTGAGGATCTGTGTGAGGATCTCCTCGGCCGGGTGTGTGTGAGGATCTGTGTGAGGATCTCCTCGGTCGGGTGTGTGTGAGGATCTGTGTGAGGATCTCCTCGGTCGGGTGTGTGTGAGGATCTGTGTGAGGATCTCCTCGGCCGGGTGTGTGTGAGGATCTGTGTGAGGATCTCCTCGGTCGGGTGTGTGTGAGGATCTGTGTGAGGATCTCCTCGGTCGGGTGTGTGTGAGGATCTGTGTGAGGATCTCCTCGGCCGGGTGTGTGTGAGGATCTGTGTGAGGATCTCCTCGGCCGGGTGTGTGTGAGGATCTGTGTGAGGATCTCCTCGGTCGGGTGTGTGTGAGGATCTGTGTGAGGATCTCCTCGGCCGGGTGTGTGTGAGGATCTGTGTGAGGATCTCCTCGGCCGGGTGTGTGTGAGGATCTGTGTGAGGATCTCCTCGGCCGGGTGTGTGTGAGGATCTGTGTGAGGATCTCCTCGGCCGGGTGTGTGTGAGGATCTGTGTGAGGATCTCCTCGGCCGGGTGTGTGTGAGGATCTGTGTGAGGATCTCCTCGGCCGGGTGTGTGTGAGGATCTGTGTGAGGATCTCCTCGGCCGGGTGTGTGTGAGGATCTGTGTGAGGATCTCCTCGGCCGGGTGTGTGTGAGGATCTGTGTGAGGATCTCCTCGGCCGGGTGTGTGTGAGGATCTGTGTGAGGATCTCCTCGGCCGGGTGTGTGTGAGGATCTCCTCGGCCGGGTGTGTGTGAGTCCGTCAGTCTGAAGGGCGAGGAGACGTCGGGCGATCAGCGAGTCCCTCTCTCCGGGATTACTGAACGGGGAATATCATCGCCGCAAACAAACACTAATTGGAAGCTAATTTTGTTAGCTCTTGCCTGGCTGATTCATGGCCTCCGGGCCGGCATGAATAATTCACAGCTCGGCTCGAGGCACTGGACGCATATCACAATAATAAGATGCAAACTGATTTAGAAAATATGAGTGCTGTTTACACAAGCACAACAGAGACAAATACACTGTAAAGATTGGCTTTAAATGATAGAGCACATTGTAGAAAATACAACTTAATGTTTAAAGTCACTTGCTTTTTCTTTGTAACTGTTTGTGAAATTTACTATAAGTGAAAATTATTTCGAAGTAAATTTTACAGTATATTTTTTAACTGTATGAATGCACTCTTGGTTAGACCCTAAAAATAAAACAAAAAAATATTTAAAAGCAAGAACAGAAATTCTTTTTAATTCACTATTTTATCTTTAAAAAAATGACTATACACTGTAAAAAAAAAGTTAAGTAAAGTACACTTTACAAGAAAATATTATTTTACTACTACAAAAATAAAAAATAACTAAAAAAATAAAAAATTAATTTTCAGTGCATGAATTTACTCTGGATTAGACCCTAAAAACAAAGAGAAATTATTTTATTTTAGTCTCTACATTATCTTAAAAATACATATATAAAAAAATAATAATAATAATAGGCATACAAATATTCAAAGTGCGGGTCTCATGATATTAAGTAATCAGGTCTACAACACATTAATTATAAAAATAAAAAAGACAGTATTTATATAAATTCTTTAATATATATATTAGTGCTGGGCAACGATTAATCACATCCAAAATAAAAGTTTGTGTTTACATAATAAATGCATGTACTGTGTATAATTATTTAGTATATATAAATACACACACATGCATGTATATATCTGAGAAAAATGTGTTATTTATATACAATCACCTAAAGGTTTATTAGGAACACCCGTTCAATTTCTCATTAATGCAATTATCTAATCAACCAATGAAGTGCAACTTTGACTGAAATAACCACTCGTTACAACCGAGGTATGCAGCAAAGCATTTGTGAAGCCACAACACGCACAACCTTGAGGCGGATGGGCTACAACAGCAGAAGACCCCACCGGGTACCACTCATCTCCACTACAAATAGGAAAAAGAGGCTACAATTTGCAAGAGCTCACCAAAATTGGACAGTTGAAGACTGGAAAAATGTTGCCTGGTCTGATGAGTCTCGATTTCTGTTGAGACATTCAGATGGTAGAGTCAGAATTTAGCGTAATTCTCCTCCTCCTCTTCCTCCTCCTCCTCTTCCTCATCCTCTTCGTCTTCCTCCTCCTCCTCCTCCTCTTCTTCTTCCTCCTCCTCTTCTTACTCCTCTTCGTCTTCCTCTTCCTCCTCTTCCTCCTCTTCCTCCTCCTCTTCTTCCTCCTCCCTCCTCTTCCTCCTCTTCCTCCTCCTCTTCTTCCTCCTCCTCTTCTTCCTCCTCCTCTTCTTCCTCCTCCTCTTCCTCCTCCTCCTCCTCTTCTTCCTCCTCTTCTTCCTCCTCCTCCTCCTCTTCTTCTTCCTCCTCCTCTTCTTCCTCCTCCTCCTCTTCTTCCTCCTCCTCCTCTTCTTCCTCCTCCTCCTCCTCTTCTTCCTCCTCCTCTTCTTCTTCCTCCTCTTCTTCCTCCTCCTCCTCCTCTTCTTCTTCTTCCTCCTCTTCGTCTTCCTCCTCTTCTTCCTCCTCCTCCTCTTCTTCTTCCTCCTCCTCTTCCTCGTCCTCTTCCTCCTCTTCTTCTTCCTCCTCCTCTTCCTCCTCCTCCTCTTCTTCTTCCTCCTCCTCTTCCTCGTCCTCTTCCTCCTCCTCCTCTTCCTCCTCCTCCTCTTCTTCCTCCTCTTCCTCCTCCTCACCAGCGAGAGCTTGGCAGAGAAAGCCGGATTAGAGGAAGACGAGGTGAAGAATACAGGACTCTTAGATCGGCCGGTTGGCGTGTCACTGGTGTTAGACTGGAGGAGGATACGCCTGAAGCCTGACTGTCAGATGTCCACTAGATCTCCTGCGCTCGCTCTGAAACACGCCGAGCCACGACACGGGTCACAACACTCGAGCCCAGGGAACGAGATCAGCGCTCAAACCCATCCTCTCTCAAGCGCTACATATTTCATGAGGACAAATTTGCAAAACAGAACTTACAACCCACGTCTGAATATTTCATAGTCTCGCGCTGCGCTCGCGTGTTTATGGATTCTATATGCTGGTTATTAGAGCAGAAATAAAGAGCTTCTGCTGCGTAACACACCCTCGCTGAGTCACACACACCTGAACGCCAGGACGCTTATCATGCATTCATATTTCATACAGCCAATCACACTGTGTTTTTGGCCATAAGAGAATGCAAAGAGTCATTTAAAAGTTTGGGTTCAGTAAGATGTTTTAAACATGAATTGAATTGATCAAAAGTGACAGTAAAAACATTTCTAAAGTTACATTGTAAATGCTGTTCTTTTGAACTCTGTCTCCGCTCACATCAAAGTTATAAAATATCACAGATTCCACAAAAATATTAACCGTTTTCAACATTAATAATAATCATAAATGTTTCTTGAGCATCAAATCCTCATATCAGAGTGATTTCTGAAGGATCATGTGACACTGAAGACTGGAGTAATGATGATGAACATTCAACTTTGATCACAGGAATAAATTACACTTCACTGTATATTCACATAGAAAACAGCTGATAGAAATGGAGAGAGGGATGATAGAGGATGATAGAAACGGAGAGAGGGATGATAGAGGATGATAGAAACGGAGAGAGGGATGATAGAAGATGATAGAGACGGAGAGAGGGATGATAGAAGATGATAGAAACGGAGAGAGGGATGATAGAGGATGATAGAAACGGAGAGAGGGATGATAGAAGATGATAGAGACGGAGAGAGGGTTGATAAAGACGGAGATAGGGATGATAGAGACGGAGAGAGGGATGATAGAAGATGATAGAGACGGAGAGAGGGATGATAGAGACGGAGAGAGGGATGATAGAGGATGATAGAGACAGAGAGAGGGATGATAGAGGATGATAGAGACGGAGAGAGGGATGATAGAGGATGATAGAGACAGAGAGAGGGATGATAAAGACGGAGATAGGGATAATAGAGACGGAGAGAGGGATGATAGAGGATGATAGAGACAGAGAGAGGGATGATAAAGACGGAGATAGGGATGATAGAGACGGAGAGAGGGATGATAGAGGATGATAGAGACAGAGAGAGGGATGATAAAGACGGAGATAGGGATGATAGAGACGGAGAGAGGGATGATAGAGGATGATAGAGACAGAGAGAGGGATGATAGAGGATGATAGAGACAGAGAGAGGGATGATAAAGACAGAGATAGGGATGATAGAGACGGAGAGAGGGATGATAGAAGATGATAGAGACGGAGAGAGGGATGATAAAGACGGAGATAGGGATGATAGAGACGGAGAGAGGGATGATAGAGGATGATAGAGACAGAGAGAGGGATGATAAAGACAGAGATAGGGATGATAGAGACGGAGAGAGGGATGATAGAGGATGATAGAGACGGAGAGAGGGATGATAGAGGATGATAGAGACAGAGAGAGGGATGATAAAGACGGAGATAGGGATGATAGAGACGGAGAGAGGGATGATAGAGGATGATAGAGACAGAGAGAGGGATGATAAAGACGGAGATAGGGATGATAGAGACGGAGAGAGGGATGATAGAAGATGATAGAGACGGAGAGAGGGATGATAGAGGATGATAGAGACAGAGAGAGGGATGATAAAGACGGAGATAGGGATGATAGAGACGGAGAGAGGGATGATAGAAGATGATAGAGAAAGAGAGAGGGATGATAAAGACGGAGATAGGGATGATAGAGACGGAGAGAGGGATGATAGAAGATGATAGAGAAAGAGAGAGGGATGATAAAGACGGAGATAGGGATGATAGAGACGGAGAGAGGGATGATAGAAGATGATAGAGACGGAGAGAGGGATGATAGAGGATGATAGAAACGGAGAGAGGGATGATAGAAGATGATAGAGACGGAGAGAGGGATGATAGAGGATGATAGAAACGGAGAGAGGGATGATAGAAGGATGATTGAGACGGAGAGAGAGATGGAGAGATGGAGAGAGGGATGATAGAGGATGATAGAGATGGAGAGAGAGATGGAGAGAGGGATGATAGAGGATGATAGAGATGGAGAGAGATGGAGAGATGGAGAGAGGGATGAGAGAGGGATGGAGAGAGAGATGGAGAGATGGAGAGAGGGATGAGAGAGGGATGGAGAGAGAGATGGAGAGATGGAGAGAGGGATGAGAGAGGGATGAGAGAGACGGAGAGGGGGATGAGGATGAGAGAGGGATGAGAGAGGGATGAGAGAGGGATGAGAGAAACGGAGAGATGGAGAGAGGGATGAGAGAGGGATGAGAGAGGGATGGAGAGAGAGATGGAGAGAGGGATGAGAGAGGGATGAGAGAGACGGAGAGGGGGATGAGGATGAGAGAGGGATGAGAGAGGGATGAGAGAAACGGAGAGATGGAGAGAGGGATGAGAGAGGGATGGAGAGAGAGATGGAGAGATGGAGAGAGGGATGAGAGAGGGATGAGAGAGACGGAGAGGGGGATGAGGATGAGAGAGGGATGAGAGAGGGATGAGAGAGACGGAGAGAGAGATGGAGAGAGGGATGAGAGAGGGATGAGAGAGGGATGAGAGAGGGATGGAGAGATGGAGAGAGGGATGAGAGAGGGATGGAGAGAGAGATGGAGAGAGAGATGGAGAGAGGGATGAGAGAGGGATGAGAGAGGGATGGAGAGAGAGATGGAGAGAGAGATGGAGAGAGGGATGAGAGAGGGATGAGAGAGGGATGGAGAGAGGGATGAGAGAGGGATGAGAGAGGGATGATAGAGACGGAGAGGGGGATGAGGATGAGAGAGACGTCAGTGGTTAAATGGCAGCGAGGGCCCAGCGGTGTTCGGTCCCTCATGCGACGCTTGTCTTCTCGGATCCGTCAGCGTTTCGGAGATGAACACCTCAGGACACGAGCTTTCACTCGCCTGGAGCTGCTGCTTATCACAAACCTTCATCATCATCGTCATCATCATCATCCATATTTAATATCCTGCTCACAGACATGATCATATCAGGAGTCATGTCAGATCTCTCCGTTGAGCGCTCGTTCCTGTAACTGTCAGTTCAGCACTTTATCACCTTTACTGGGTTAGGCTCACATTTCACACACAAATTATACTTTATATAAAAATATATTATTATTATTATAATAATGCTACATCATAAAATACATGTAATTTATCATTTATGCATCATGCTAGTCTTTGTTGCATTGCTTTAAATGGACAGGGATTTGAATGAATTGTTACAGCATTGTATGTTTAATTTCCATAATTTTGTGATAATTAATCAAATTTACTTTTGCAATTATCATAAATACTGTCAAGAGCGCGTCTAAGTCATATTTCACGCTCAAATCATAAGAAAAACAGAAAAAATGCTTTTTAAATGCTCCATTAGTTAACGTTACCTCATGCATTAACTATCATTAACTAACAATAAGCAATACATTTGTTACAGTATTTATTAATCTCTGTTAATGTTAGTTAATAACAATATAACTGTTTATTGTTGGTTAATGTAAGTTCAGAACCTTTAAATAATATTAAGAGATACAACTTTTGGTTTTAATAACGTATTAGTAAATGTGTCTTTGTCAATGTGGAACCTTAGTGAAGAGTTACAAAATATATATTTAATATCAAATATTTTTATGAAAAGTACATTATATATGTTGTATGTAGTTTTTTTCCCCGACAAACACATTTTTGCTTTTTTGTTCTTTTTTTTGTTGTTGCATTTTTCAAGTTTTTGAAATAGAAATCAACAGAAATTTCTTCACATTACAATAATGAATGACATTTTTTGTACGTCACTATAATGAGAATTGGAAGGTAAATTTGCTTAATTTCCATTAAAATAATGTCACAATGCAAAACAATGCTCATTAAGGCTTCATTTGCTTTATGCAAAATATAATTCCTTGCATATTTCTATTGAAATGGGGGTGAAATATGACCTAGACACGCTCTTGACAGAATGCATGAAAGAGAATTGCAAAAGTAAATTTGATTAATTATCACTAAATGATGGAAATTAAACACACAATGCTGTAACAATTCATTCAAAGTCAAACCCCTATACATTTACAGCAATGCAACAAAGACTAGCATGATGCATAACTGATACATTACATATATATTATACACATTACATACATATAATAATAATAATAATATATTGTTTACATTACTTTAACAATGTTTTGGGGGTAAAATGCATGAAAAAATATATATATGTTGTCACAGTGGCCTCATGTTCTTTATGCAAAATATAATTTCTTGTATTCTCTTGCATAATAATCTAAAATATAATGACCTGTGACCTGGACATGTTCTTGACAAACTCATCCCTAAATCCCCTCCTGACCTCACGCCAAGACTCCTGCCACCTGTCAATCATCTCAGTCTTGTGGATTAAGACGTATCATAAATGCAAAGATGTAAGAGAAGAATTAGAGTGAGATGTTTAAGAGGATAAGCAGACCAGGGTCACCGTCCTAATCTCCAAACCAGAAACACTTCCAATACACTTCCATCTGGCCTCCGAGATGATATTAATGTTGTGATAATACGCACGCATCCGTCTGAGAGCGTCTAATCCGGCCCTGCGCTCACTGGAGCCCGAGGAGCAGACAACAGCGTCTCATGAATAACAGACGATTATTCAAAAAGAGAATTTCCATATCATTTCTACTCTACATGTGCTTTAAACAGGGCTCATTATCATACAGCCTTCCTAATGGATCAGAGCGTTCTGCACTAAAGTTGACCAGAGAGCTTCATCTGAATTACATCCGCTCTGGATTGTTCTGAATAAGATTAGTTTTTTTTTAAAGTGAATAGAATAAGTTTGACAATAATAGCTCAAAAAGCATTGAAATGTGTAAAACTGGGTCTCGATGGCGACACCTACATTTACTGGAAACCTCCTGAAGAATCTCACACACGGGCTTCAGGGCAGTGGCACACAGTGTGAAATGCACTGTTATTGTTTAAAGTGCCCTATTATGTTGTTATTTTAAAGGCTCCTGATGTTGTTTCCGAGTCTCCTACCACAGATCCACATTCATCCGAGCTCAAAAACCCTGTAATGTGTTCATAATCTGCAGCATCAGCTCTTTCTCTCAGTGTCTGAAACGCTTCGTTTGAAGATTCAGTCTCTCTAAGCCCCGCCTCTCTGAGAGCTGCTCTGCTGTGATTGGTCAATCTCAGCTCTTGATCACAGTGATACGAACAGTAACGACGGCGTGGGTTTTACCGTATCAATCTCAGAAAACAGCGTCTTCGACACGAACAACACGAGCCGAACTCTTCAGTCTCAGACACACTAGTGTTTGGGGGCGGGGCTAAGAGACGCTGCTCAGCCAATCAACACCAGAGGCGGGCATTATGCTAATTAGTTACACTGTTACATTGTAACAGGAAGTGAGACTGGAGTTACTGACGACTCGTTTCAGTTCAGAATCATCTTCTCTGCACTTTGAACAGCTTTATGACACACTGCATGAAAGATAATATCCAACAAAGCATAAGAGTGGCACTTTAAAAATACATCACAGTAACAATGGTTTTGGGGTAAAGTGAACATTTTACAAATGAATGAAGTGAATTTTTAAAAAATGTGCAAAAACTCTATAAAACAGGCACCATTGTCTTGCAAATTACAAATTTCTTTTGATATGAAGTTGAAATGCAAACTGGACATGATCTTCATCCCAAAATATCATGAAACTCCCAATAGCAGGAGTGTCTCCATGGCGACACCTACATTTACTGGAAAACTCCTCCTGAAGAATCTCACAGCCAGTATTACACAGGGCTGGAACAGTTATCTGTGCTTCACTGAAACACTGAGTCCTACACACACACACACACTGCTGACTGCACGTTTCCTCACTGAGTTTATTATTAAAAAGAGCTGCGGAGTCAAAGCCAAGATCCCGACGGGAACGGACAGCAACACTCCTGAGAGATGGAGCAATGCTTCCCTGGAGAAACACAAATGAGGAAATCTTTCACAGACACACACACTTCACCCGGTTCGGCCACACACACACTTCACCCGGTTCGGCCACACACACACACAGACACTTCACCCGGTTTGGCCACACACACACACACACTTCACCCAGTTTGGCCACACACACACACACACACACACACACACACACACACACTTCACCCAGTTCGGCCACACACACACACACACACACTCTCTGATGCGAGCGCTGTAATCAATAGGGCGACAAATGAACCTGCACAATTGACTTCAGCTTGTTCATTCATTATTAACGGCTCACACTAAATGAACTTAAATTGAAGTAGCAGCGTTTGACAGCCCTAAGCTTCTCATTTAGCATTCAGCAACAAATCTCAATGTGAAACACACACACACACACACATACACACACACACACGACTCCTGAGACGCTTCAGGACACACACACTCACACACACACACACACACACACGGTTGTCCTCCAGGGTTCGACACAGAGTAAAATAACTCCAGGAGTTTTCTTCGAGTCTTGAGCTTTTACTCCTAATCATAATAGCTTAGTATCATTGAGATATTATTATAGTTTATATTTTCACTTCTAATCATAACGGTTGAGGATTATTTTAGTATCGTTGAGATTTGCTTCTAATTTTAGTTAAAGGTTAAGTCATTGTTATTGTGTGTTTTTGTCATTTGATTATTATTTTTAACAGGTGCGGACTCATGATCGATTTAACACTGAGACGCGTGTGTGTTAATATCCCAGCGTTCGTGAGTTTAAGAGTTTTGATCTGCTTATTTTCCAACGCCGTGTTCCGGCTCACAGGAATCAGGTCACGGCGCAACTTATACCGAAGGTTTTCCGACGCATCCGACGCAATAATTGGAGCTTTCAGCGATACATCAAAAGAAATCCCTGTGGGAACCACAACGGATTCAAGGATCGTCTAATTAAGATCAGAGCCGTGATTCAAAGGGACACTCGTGTTTGGGTGTCAAACTAAAGAGGAGATCACGAGGAGGATTTAAACAGGCCATCGTCTGCTGTCCTCATCTCTCCAGTGTGTGTGTGCTGTTGCTGTGATCATGAACAGCTCCAGTTCTTCTCTATATCACCGTCAGTGTTTCTGAACTCCTGAAACGCCTCCATTGTATCTCGAGTTTCTTCTGGGAACGAACACGTCACAATATTCCTCATTATAATAATTCATACGCAGAATAAAGAGGCGGGGCCTGGTGGAGTTAGTCAGTAGTGTGTTAAACTGGCGGTTATGGTAAGGGGCGGGGCATTCCCAAACACACTCGAAGCGCTCGACCAATCACAACACACTGATCCAGCCGACCAATCAGAGCACAGTGTGCTTTTCAGGAGGAGGGGCTTCATAGAGACAGGAAGTAAACAGAGCGTTACTGACAGACTGGGAAGAGAGGAGCCGCAACAATGGAGAATATGAGGAGAATAATCAACATTACAGCAGGAAAACCTGTTCTAGTAGAGCCTGAAACACATCACGACTGTAAAAGGGCAGAATATGCACATATGCATGCGCCCGGCTGGGAACCCGAGGTAAACATGCACAGATGACGGATCTGAGGGTCTGCACTGAAAAGATCAGAAACTGTGGACCCGGAGAAACACGCAGCAGGTGGTTTGACAGCGTGCCACTAAAACACACACACACACACGTCTGTGAAAGGTCAGCGCTGACACGCCGTCCCCCTGATGGAGACACGATCCAGTGGCGTGTCGGATCTGTGTGTTGTTGTGGCGGAGTGATATTCCCACAGCTCTCCTGCAGAGAGAAGGTCAGGATCGGCCCGGAGCTCCACTGAAGTCCTGCTCACCGGCTCGCAAAGGTCTCGTCCCGCGAGCGCCAATCTCCCCGGCATCGCTCGAGCGCGTCACAGATAAACACACCATCTCTGAACACTGTTAGCTGTGAAAAGAACCAGAGTTCTGCACACACACACACACAGATTAATCACATTCAAAATAAAAGTTAGTTTACATAATATATGTGCGTGTGCCGTGTATAATTATTTTGTATATATAAAACACACACACGTGCATGTATATATTTAAGAAATATTTGCATGCATGTATATACTGTATATATGTACTGTACATATAAATAACAAATTTTTCTAAAAAATATACATGCATGTATATATGACAAAATAATTAAACACAGCACACACACACATATATTATGTAAACTAACTTTTATATTGGATGTGATTAATCCCGATTGCTCCTGAAGTACAGTACAGTGTCGGGGACAGTATTCTGCTCAATGCCTGTAATCTCACATATAATGATCCCATAATTACAGCTCCTAGGAAGACTCACTTCCATTCTGTGTCCCGTCCTGGGATGAAGGTCTGTGTGTAAAAAGTGCTGACGGTTGATTTCCACGAGGATACACAGCTGTGTGTTCAGTAATCCGTGCCATGTGGCCTAACACACACACACAGACTCAGCAAAACTACTCTTAAACGCACATCTTACCAACACAACGCTCTAAACGTCCCACTGTCTGTATAATCACAGGCCTGTCGCTGAAAAGCCGACGGGAAATGAACTCTGACGAGGGTTCGTCCGCGCCGTGGCATCTCGAGCACGATCTGGTGAGCTCTGCGTCTGTCACACACAACCCTCTTTGCAATTTAATTGTCAGAGAGACGGAGAGTGAGCGCAAGGCTGTGGAAACGGATTCCTCAGGTTCGGGAACAGCGAAACAGACGCCGGCTGCTGCCAGAAACACACGCGTCCTCCCTTTGACAGCAATTAGCAGTGTCACAGTTTCATTAAAGCGTCAGCTTTCAGCCTAACCCGGTTCTTTAGAGCGGAGATAATAGGACGTCTATCCGTGATGTTACAGTCAGGCTTTGTTCACAAAGTGGCATGAAGTTGATCTCATGGATACAGAAGCAAAAACAAAGCAAGAATCACAGGCAGTGTTGGGGAAAGATGCTTTAAAAAGTAAAGTGTTACAATATTGCGTTACTCGCTTAAAAAGTGACTAATTGCGTTACTTAGTTACTCTTAAAGAAAAGAAACGTTACAATATTGCGTTACTCCCTTAAAAAGTGACTAATTGCGTTACTTAGTTACTCTTAAAGAAAAGTAATGTTACAATGTTGCGTTACTCGCTTAAAAAGTGACTAATTGCATTACTTAGTTACTCTTAAAGAAAAGAAACGTTACAATATTGCGTTACTCCCTTAAAAAGTGACTAATTGCGTTACTTAGTTACTCTTAAAGAAAAAAACAAAGTAACTTATTTGAAAAATTAACTTCAGAGTGACAGTGTAAGCATATTCATCTAAAATCTGTATTCTAAAATCTGTCTAAAATAAAAATATTGGTCTAAAATCTGTATTTTCAGCTTCAGAATCATGAATATTGTTATTCTGGTGTCTCTATTGTCCTGTGCTTTGGGTTTCAGCAACAAGTCCAAGAATATTCATTTACACACACAAAGTAACATCAAATTGAGCATTTTAATCAAAAGTACATTTTTTGTAACCTTTTATCATGTCTTTTGAGTATCGCAATAATATGGTATCGTGAGTCCAGTATCGTGATACGTGTCGAATCGTGACATGAGGGTTTCGTTAGTTTCATTTTCAGCTCCTTAACCCTTCATGTGTTTCACTGCCGTCACAGGTTCTCAGGGGTCGTGAGGTCAGGTCGGGGCGCTCGGGTCAGTGGTTTCTGAATCTGGATGTCTGATAATCCCGTGTTTGGGTTCTCTGCTCCGGGTTTGTTTGTAGGTGTGCGTCTCTGTTTGCAGACGCTGATGTTTCGTCCCGCTGTTCGCTATTACTGAGCCTCCAGTGACTAACCGAGTCTGAGAGAGACCCGTGGCTGGACTCGATTAAACCTTCCCGTTCACTAAACCCTCCGCAGGGGCCCGGGGCCGGTTCACGCTCGAAAGCAACACTTAACAATCTGACAACAAACCAAACTGCTTCAATTTAATCCATCTCCCATGGTGAGCGGAGTTCGAGGTAAACATATGCCCTCATTATTTGCACTGCTGCATTGTGAGATTGCAGTTTCTCTGTGGATATTTGCAGACGTTACACTGCTGTGCAACGGCTAATCACACTGTCCTGATACACTGCAAATAAACACTTTTCTTAGCTAGTATTTGTGTCTTGTTTCCAGTCCAAATACCTACAATTATTAAATCAAGATGCATTTACTACAGCAGTAAAAGGCTGTAAGATATTATGTCTTGTTTTCTGGGGAAATAAATAAAAATGAAGTGAGGTTTTGCTTAAAACAAGCTAAATTATCTGCCAATGTGGTCAGAAAAATAATCTTGTTCATGTTTGAATTAATATTTTTCTGACCCCATTGGCAGATCATTTTGCTTTTTTTAAGCAACAACTCACTTCATTTTGATTTATTTCCCCAGAAAACAAGACATAATATCTTACAGCCTTTTACTGTTCTAATCTAATCTAGGTCTGGTCTAGTAAATGCATCTTGATTTAATAATTTCTACATATTTGGACTGGAAACAAGACAAAGACACTAAGAAAGAAAAGGATCTTTTGCAGTGTATTAGTTTACCTTCATAAAACACGTTCCAGCTGCTGTTGTTCCCAATTTATCAGTGCGAGTTCTTCTAAAAGGAAAAAGATTTACACTGTATCTACACTGATTTTACAGTCACATTGTATCAGTAAACAATGTTTCTTGTCGACTTAAATGTTGGCTAGATCGTGAAGTTTGCCAAAGACACAAAAGAAAGGGAGTTGGAGAGTTTGGAATATTTGAATGAGGCCGTCAGTATTGAGCAAAAGCCAATGACCCACTTATTCATTCGTTTTAAGGCCAGCCTTACAAAATACCCACCCTCTCAAGAGAGGAGCAAATTAGCCATGATGGGACAAAAACCACAGAACAAACACTCTGTACTGGTGCATGCTGGGAAACATCAGGGCTCAACCCAAGAGAAGGGCGACAGGGCGCCTCCTTCCACGAACACAACTCGACCGCCCCGGTTTAATAATGGAAATATGAGAGAGAGAGAGAGAGAGAGAGAGAGAGAGAGAGAGAGAGAGAGAGAGAGAGAGAGAGAGAGAGAGAGAGAGAGAAAATCATCACAGAATCCAAATTATAAAAGCACAACAAAGTAAACTTGAATGTTATTTTGGATGCATTCAATTGATCAAAAGTGACAGTAAAGATGCTGTTCATTTGAACTTTCTATTCATCACAGAATCCTGAAAAATAAAATGTATGACGGTTTCCACAAACATACAAACTGTTTTCAACACTGATAATCATCATAAATGTTTCTTGAGCATCATATCCTCATATTATCCTGATTTCTGAAGGATCATGTGACACTGAAGACTGGAGTAATGATGATGAACATTCAGCTTTGATCACAGGAATAATTTACTCTTTACTATATATTCACATAGAAAACAGATGATTTACATTGGAATAATATTTCACAATTTTTAATCAAATAAATGCAGCTTTTGGTGAGCGGAAGACACTCTTTCAGAAATTTTTAAATTGGATATAATATGATGTTGGACTGGCTGAATGAGCTTGTCATCAAGAGAACACAAAGCCACACAATTATCCTATTTTATCACAAACATGCGATCTTCCAGGACTGTGTTTCCCGAAAGCATCGTTAGACAACTATGGTTGCAAGTTTCATGTATATTAGTGGTAAACACACCCTAACACTGAATTTATTCCTCTTTCACGTTTCCTTGAACGGACACAAGATTATGTGTAAATGCGCCTCTGTAATGGTGTGTTCACACCGAACGCGAATTTAATTATTTGGGCGAGTAGATTACATACAAAGTCAAAGCAAAGACGTGAATAGACGCATCATTCGCGCCGGGCGATGCATTTTACCGCGAACGGGTTCAAAATCTTCAAGCGTCTAACTAGACGCGATAGGCGCGTATTTGACGCTCTATTCGCGTTCGGTGTGAACACACCATAAGTGTTCTCTCGGTTATATCATCAGTGAACAGAAGGAAACCGGATGTGTGTCAGTTTATAGGGTCTTAAAGTGACAGCAGCCTAATATTCCTGCTGTCGTCTGTGTCAATGTTCATAAAACAACAAAATACAGCTTTTTACATTTAGGCTTATTTATTCATTTCTGTACCTGAACATTGTTAGACTTTGTAACTTTGTTATTTAATATTAATCTCTGCTTGTAATTTGTGTATTTGTTCTTATTTTATTACTGACTGTTCACTTGTTTTTAATAATGTGTGAACTTTATCAGTTAGGCCAGTAGTTTTTGCAGTGATATCGAAGAACTTCAAATGAATGAAAAGCGAAGTTATATTTTTTTTATTAATATTTTTTTTTAATTATTATTACTTTTTGTTGATCCGAAAAATGATCTGATCCGTGGCTCAAAAAACGCAAATACCAGTCCTTCCAGAAAAGTCCAGAGTTTTTTTGTGATTGTTGCAGGCAAAAATCCTTTTTGATTATGCGGCACGTTTTCTTAAAAAATGCAATGGAATATGTGGGATATTATGCAATTTTATGCAATGAAATTGTGGGAACTTGCAAAAACTGCAGTTTGATAAAAAAATAAAATAAAATAAATTAAAGTGATTCCCCAACACCCTGTTCTCACTAGGCTCTACCTTATTGTAAAGAGTCTTATTACTTCCTATGATAAGCAAGCACTACATCACAGAAAGTATGGGAATATTTAAGTGCTCATCTTGTTTTATGTAAAGGGTCCCTATCGTAGATTTTTTAAAGTAACCTAATGTTGTTTTGGAGTCTCCTACAACAGGTTTACATGCATCAAACGTCAAAAAACTGTTTCATTTTCTCATAATATACATTTGTACATCACCAGATTTTCAATGATTCTCAAACAACTTGCCAAGAAATGAATCAATCTCTCTAAATCCTTCCTTTCCACGACATACTCTGCTCTGATTGGCCAGACGGCTCAGTCTGTTGTGATTGGTGTGTGTGTGTGTTCCGGCCCCTGAGATGGCTCTCGGCTCGGGCCCTGGAAAGGCTCCGGTCTCCCCAGCCTGTGACTCTCTTTATCTGCACATGTTTCTGTCTGCATTTCGTCAGCACTCTGGAAAACCTCTTCACCTGACAGCAATGCAAACGACACACACACACACACACCCTGTTCAAGATCCCAGACGCCAGTTCTCAGGCCTTGTCCACAATGTTGATATCGACTTTACTCATTAAAACTAAGGCCTTGTCCACACTAATACGTTTTCGTTTAAAACGCATTGGTAACCCTTTACAGTTAGGTTCATTAGTTAACATCAACTAAGAATGAACTTAATAATTCATCAGTATTTATTAATCGGATCAGCATTTAAAAAGGGTAATATAGCGTTTCAGTGTGGATGAGAAACTCTTGGAAAACGCCTGAAAACGCAAGAGCTTTATTAATATTTACATTGTATCCATATTAATGTAGACGTAGAGTCACTTCTGCTCGTCTTCAACTTCAACAAACAAAGTTGCCTGGGTTTTGAGAGATACGCGTGTTTTTTGTCTCGGTCTGGGCAAGACTCGGAAGCACGGCTCTGGATCAGCCGGGAAGCGCCACACAGAATGATTTTCTTTTCTTCAGTGATCTAAACAGGGATTTGCTTAATTTGGCATCTATTGGATTTCCCCAGCAGAGATTTGCCTCGTTTATCATCGTGGAGGGGCTCATTTCATGCTGTTGGCTCTTCTACAAGCCTTCTGAAGCATTACAGCACTGCGACGAGAGGATCCGCTCCACGCACCCGCCATCCGTCGGGACAAACACCAGGGCTAATTCTCTGCTCCATTGGGAAGAGCAGTGCAATGTCCAACAAATCCTCATTCAATCCAAGGCTGCGTTTACACTGGCACAAAAAATCTCATCTTTTACTCAAATCTGACACAGATCGGAAATTGTTGCATACAATGTACACAAAAATCCGCACAAATCCAATTTTTCCGCATCCGATCTGAGCCACTTCCACATGTGGCTTTAAATCAGATACTATCCGATATCTAGACTAGTATATCGGTCTAAACATGCATATCTGATATCTGGACTAATATATCACTCTAAACACAAATATCCGATATCTGGACTAATATATCACTCTAAACACGAATATCCGATATCTGGACTAATATATCAGTCTAATCACGAATATCTGATATCTGGACTAATATATCAGTCTAATCACGAATATCTGATATCTGGACTAATATATCAGTCTAATCACGAATATCTGATATCTGGACTAATATATCAGTCTAAACACGAATATATGATATCTGGACTAATATATCACTCTAAACACGAATATCTGATATCTGGACTAATATATCAGTCTAAACACGAATATATGATATCTGGACTAATATATCACTCTAAACACGAATATCCGATATCTGGACTAATATATCACTCTAAACACGAATATCTGATATCTGGACTAATTTATCAGTCTAAACATGCATATCTGATATCTGGACTAATTTATCAGTCTAAACACGAATATCTGATATCTGGACTAATATATCACTCTAAACACGAATATCTGATATCTGGACTAATATATCACTCTAAACACGAATATCCGATATCTGGACTAATATATTACTCTAAACACGAATATCCGATATCTGGACTAATATATCAGTCTAAACACGAATATATGATATCTGGACTAATATATCAGTCTAAACACGAATATCCGATATCTGGACTAATATATCAGTCTAAACACGAATATCTGATATCTGGACTAATATATCAGTCTAAACACGAATATCTGATATCTGGACTAATATATCGGTCTAAACACGCATATCCGATATCTGGACTAATATATCGGTCTAAACACGCGTATCCGATATCTGGACTAATATATCGGTCTAAACACGCGTATCCGATATCTGGACTAATATATCGGTCTAAACACGCGTATCCGATATCTGGACTAATATATCGGTCTAAACACGCGTATCCGATATCTGGACTAATATATCACTCTAAACACGAATGTCTGATATCTGGACTAATATATCAGTCTAAACACGAATATCCGATATCTGGACTAATATATCAGTCTAAACACGAATATCTGATATCTGGACTAATATATTACTCTAAACACGAATATCCGATATCTGGACTAATATATCAGTCTAAACACGAATATCTGATATCTGGACTAATATATCAGTCTAAACACGAATATCCGATATCTGGACTAATATATCGGTCTAAACACGCATATCCGATATCTGGACTAATATATCGGTCTAAACACGCATATCCGATATCTGGACTAATATATCGGTCTAAACACGCATATCCGATATCTGGACTAATATATCGGTCTAAACACGCATATCCGATATCTGGACTAATATATCGGTCTAAACACGCATATCCAATTCCACTTTGAATTCAAGCCAGTACAAGGCGAGCACAAAGATAGTGTTTTAATGCTGTGTGATGAGGTGTGTGTGTGTGCGCGCTCGCTCACGGGTTTATATTGAAGTGGGAACTTTATCTTTATCTTTGTAAAGAAAAGAAACTGCGCGCGCAGTCAAATGAATGGGAGACGAGTTTCCTCTAGTGGAAGCGTTCAGTACTGCAGCCGAACAACATCTCACTGAAAGGATATCAGGATATATTTACTGGGATATCAGGGTAAAATCTGTGGAACACAACTTGTTTATATTTATGGCTATATTTTCTTGCAGTTTTAGAGTAAAATGTGATTTTGAAAATATATATGTTTCATATAAAAGTATTTTTGTGCATTTTTCATAACAATATACGTAAAGTTATTTTTTTTAAGTTCACTTTTTTAAACTTTTTTTTGTCTGCCAAGTGTCTCTTTAAAAAGAGATCAAACTTAAACTGTCGTAGATCTTGAATGCTTTAAAGCACTTAAATTTATGCTTAATGTTTATGCTCAAAAAGTGAATAAAGGAATTATAAATAAAGCATAGATATAATTTAGTATAAAAAAATCCCCCCAAAAAATACAAAATATTAAATAAAAAACATTGTCAAACTAAAATATGGTACATTCATTTCATTGACAAGAAAAAAAAAAAATGTGAGGAGCACCAGAGAGTTAAACGAGGCTTGATGACAGACGTGAGTAATTGATGACAGACTTTCATCCAATCGATTCCCAAAGGATAAACTCAGTTCCCGCCCTGCAGTGTGTGAGTCAAATCTTGTGTTTCACATGAAAATACACCACGGTTTGAAAGCAGAATGGGTTGTGGAAGCGGTTTCATGTTTCATATCAAACCTGAACAAGAAGCCACAGAAGCCCTGAAAGACCACAGCCGGAAACGTCTGGATAACTCGGAGCGTTTTTATCACGATATCTCTCTCCGGTAACAAGTTTAGCCCCTAAAAAGCTCAGCTGCTCTAATTTTGAAGAGCGTTCTTAACCTCACTTAACTTTCCCCACGCCACCAGAGATTCCCCCTCCAGTTCCTTGAAAACGGATGACATACATACAGGGTTTCATCCATCAAGAGCAGATGAAATATGAGGTGTTAAGGAGCGGACCATGTCCTGGGGCGCTTCATAAATCCATATATCCTTCCCGCTCGGAGAACAGTGACAATGACCCAAAAACAGGCTCACGGAACAAGTGCAGGAAGAAAAGCATTTCAGGAGGACTGATACAGCCGTCAAAGTCTGCAGACGAATCCAGCAAACAAAAATATGCTCATTTAAATGCAGTCATTTATTCAGAAACCTTCAACATTTCTCAGTTTATTCACTATAGCTAGAAAATGGTAATAGAATATGACAAGAAATATGATATTTCACTGGATTTGTCCGTCCTTCTAGACTCTCACACATGAATTATGTTGAATATCTGTCAGCTGGTAAATTTAACTACACAATTAGATAATACCAGTTTAGCTCCACCAGTGACCAAGCAATGCTTCATGTTGTTCAGTCTGTGTGTAAAAAGAGCATTAGTTATTACAGAAAAAACATGATCAGCTCAAAGTGTCCGAATCATTACTTTATTTCACTCTCCTCACTTACATAAGAAGTTTTATTTATATAGCGCCTTTCCGTAGCTCAAGGTCACTTTACATTGTGAATTACAATACATTTACAGACACACAAATTCTTATTATTATATTATTATTGATATGATATTTCGATATTTCATAAATGAACTATAGTGTCCTGCACACACTAGTGAAAAAATGTCAACAATTATATCCAGTGTCTGAATAATGTTTGGTTTGACTGTATATAAAAACGTTACTTCTGAAGGTTCAGTTTTTCTTAATGCTTAATTGTTTTTTTTCTTGGTTCTACGAACGTTGAAGATTCCGTTTAGCAAACATTACGGGATTGTTACTTTTGAACATTCTAAAAAAGTTGCAACATTTAAAAAACGTTTATTAAAGGAAAAGGCAAGTTTATCTATTTGCTAACTCCAAGTGCTTTACACAGAAAGGAATTAAAATAATCACAAAATAAAAGCAAGGAAATTTAAAACAGTTATAAAAGGAATTAAAAGAGTAAAAAGGTGATCTTCTCGTGTATCATATTTTCGTGTATCAGACCTGATAACTTTGAAGGAACGTTATTTTAATGTTGAAGAACGCTAGTTTATAACCTGTCAGCCCAAACCAACATGTCACATCGAAGCGATTGTTTCTGCACATTAACGCCTCTGATGCTCAAAACTTTTTGTTTTTATCTCCTGCCGTCTGATTCTTACTCTGCATGGGCTCGAAAAACTGAATAATGCCCAATTAAATATTTACACGCATTTGCCTCAGCTGTTATTGGGCTGATTTTAATATGATATTCCCTTTGCCGTCTCCTGTGAAGCCCCTGGAGTCGCTGCCAGCGCCCGAGTCAAGGTTAGAGAAGCGTCCCAGCGCTGTGAGCATTACTCCAAACGGAGCTTCAATGAGAAACACTAATGCTGCAGTTTTATTTCGGTTCAATATTAATTTTACAAATTACATAGATATTTTGCATAATGTTTATTAATGATCTGGCTCCCTTTGGTGCGTGTGTTTCCGGCTCTCCACAGTGAATGCTTGCATCAGCAGCATCTGTGCTAGTGTTCTTCAGATCAACACTGCAACTCTATTGCACACACCAATCCTGCAGAAGCACAATTAAAACCATGCTTCTGTTTTATTATCAATGCAATGCACTAGTTTACTCAGTTTAATTCACCCTTTCTATTTTCTAAATGCATCAAAAAAGCCTTTGCATTAAATTAAAGGTCCCGTTCTTCGTGATCCCATGTTTCAAACTTAAGTTAGTGTGTAATGTTGTTGTTAGAGTATAAATAATATCTGTAAAATTATAAAGCTCAAAGTTCAATGCCAAGCGAGATATTTTATTTAACAGAAGTCGCCTACAGTGAACGGCTCGTTTGGACTACATCGCTCTACTTCCGTTTTTAATGACGTCAGTAGAACAGCTCTCTGACTAACCTCAACTCCCTCAACTCGCGCACTTCTTATAACTTACTGTGTTTACTCAGGTCTTACGGTGATTTTCTGAAGTAAAACTGACGCTTCATCTTTTGTGTGATGTACAATAAACTTTATTAAACTCATCAGTATATGTTTGATCATCATTTGGACCTGGTCTGACACAGCAGACTTGTAGGCTATTAATAAATAATGGATACATACAAGCAGATGACAAATACGTTATAATAACCGTAATTAAACTACTAAACTATACCTGTTCCATCTCTATACAGCCCTCTGACTCTGTAGGCATTATTGTCCGACTCGAAATGAACACCGTTACTGAGAGTTGCTGATGTTATCATTATTCCATGAGATGAAATTGTCCTAAGAGTCTGAGTGCGAGCTCTTGAAGCTCCGCCCCCTGTGTCGTGCAGCAGCAGCTTATTTGCATTTAAAGGGCACACACTAAAACAGCGCGTTTTTCTGAGTCCTCAAAAAAGACAATTTAAACATGCTGTAAAAAATGATCTGTTGGGTATTTTGAGCTGAAACTTCACAGACACACTCTGGGGACATCAGAGACTCATTTTACATCTTGTGAAAAGGGGCATAGAACGGGACCTTTAAAGTTGATTTTTCCTTTTTTTTAAAT
>JAULUF010000084.1:240000-252500 GCA_031834385.1 Semotilus atromaculatus
TGTTTGAGTATGTTATCTGGTTAAACACCGCTGGCACACACACATCTAACGGCTCACTTCTGAGAACAGAACATATTTTATGCGATTAATATATGGCACTAAAGGACCACCATATTCGTCTTTATATGGCACCATGGTACATATCCAAAGAAACATAATCATATCCATGTTATCAAGTCATACATGGTACTTTGTGTCAGTTTGTGCTGGATACCAAAGCGCCACACAAAGAAGGATTTTCACAATCTTCATCGGGTGTTTATTAAAGAGAGACTCGTGAAGAAAATTAGCTCATTAATATTGAACAGACATCCGTGCATTTGGAAAGTTTCGTCTCAGTCTGACATCAAACACAAGAAGCGGCTACATCGAGGCAACAAAGTAACTTTATAAACTTGATTCGATCCGTTAGATTGAGTGCGTGAGGAGAATCTCAGGCAAACTTCCCCGGATATTTTACGCATGACGAACTTTCTGAAGACATATAACCGATGGTCTTACCTTGGGATTCTGGAACTGTTCCGGATGAGATCAAAAGAATATCGGCGAAAAAGAGAAACCCCGTAAAAAGTCTCCGGTCCATCGCGCGAGCCTCGCAAACGCCTCCGCGCGCTCCTCTCGTGCTCCTCCGCGACACACCGAGATTATTCCCGTTCGTCTGAGCCGTTACACCCCCGTGCGCGTCTTTGCACTAGTTTAACCGAGTCCGTTCGCCGTTACCGAGTTTAGGAGCGCCGCCGGAGTAGCGTGACGTCACTGCAACGCACGAACACGCGCGCGCTCTCTCTCTCTCTTCTCTCTCTCTTCCTCTCTCTCTCTCTCTCTCTCTCTCTCACTCTCTCTCCTCTCTCTCTCTCTCTCTAGATTCAAATAGCTTTATTGACATGGTGAAAGAATCTTTACATTGCCAAAGCATTAATAACACAATAGCCTACAATAAAAAAGAAATTAATTATAATAAAATTATAAAAATTAATAAAAAAACAATTTTATATGAATACAAATGTAAAAATGTTTAATCTTCTAATATTTATATCAGTATATCTTGGAATATAGGTGTTTTTTTCCCTTTATCATGTTGCGTAGTTTAGTTAGAAAGATGCGCGTGCACATCATCTGCAGAGCTGGATAATAATATTCCCAAAAGTCACACACGGAACTGCTGTGTGTGTGTGTGTGTGTGTGCGCGCGCGCGCGCGTGCCAGTGTGTGTGTGTGTGTGTGTGTGTGTGTGTGTGTGCGCGCGCCCGTGTGTGTGTGTGTGTGTGTTTGGGGTCCGCAAGGGAGTGCTAGAGGGCCCGACAAAAAACGAATAAAGAGAAGAGGTATATAAAAAAAGAAAGAATAATAATATAAATAAAAAACTAAATTTGATCGGTATAAATAAACTAATTAGATTAAAATAAATAAATATGGCGCTAGAATAACACATACATTTAAGCAATATTATGTACTATTTAAAATGTAAAAACTGTAATATTGTAATATAACTATTCTGTAATTGAGAAGGAAACTTTGGCTTTGATTTTGGCTATCCAACAATTTGAGGTTTATTTAGGCAGCGGCAGTCCGATTAAGGTGATTTTTTACAGCGTAGTTGTACCACCAACCAACGCTTGATGAGATGGAGTTTGTTTCTACAGTCATATCCTCTACAAATCCATCACATTAAAGGAAAGGAAAATGTTTTGGCTGATGCACTGTCCCGTGTGTAATGTCATGCTATGTTCCTGCCTGGTAAACTCCCATTAATGAGTAGGTACCTATTACTTCTATTTTGGTATAAGTTGATTGGAGACTTTTTTTTTTCTTCTTCAAAATTTTGGGGATTATGTTTATTTTGTATTAATTAATCCAGATTATTTAATATCTTGTGGGTGGAGGTGTTACAGCCCTACCCCTGTTTTTCTTAATTTCTTTTTCTTGGTGAGAATTCCAGGCCTAACTCCTCCTTGGAGGGCAGGATTGCCCTAACGAAGATCAACGGCACCTGTGCCAACCTATTTAAGGAGCTCCTGGATCTTGTCTAGGCCTCTCTCATTTTTGTTTCGTGACTTTGTTTTGAAGAGTAGGTTGTGTTCCCATATGTTTTCCACAACTCCACAAACTTCATTTCCAACTGTTTATTGATTTGATGTTGAGTTGATATTTACTATTATTACTTTATGTTTTGACCCTAGACATTGTTTATTCAACTTTTAAATAAAATTATCTTTGCTATATTGAAACCTATTTTGTGAATTGTCCTCTTTATGTTATGACTTTGAGCCGAGTCGTAACACTTTCCAAAATGCTATTTTAGATATATTTATTTCATTTATCATAGTATACATTTGGTCTTTATACAAGAAACTTGTTGGCTTCTAAAAATTTAAGTTGTTCTTTATTTATTCCTTGAAATAGGTCCACTGCTCTGGGGAAGTCATTGATTCATTTCTGTATTGTTTATGTGTTTTTAAATCAACATGATAATAATTGCAAGTCTTTATTGAGGGATTGTTCATAAAATTTTGTTTATTTAAATCCATTTTAATATGACTGTTCGTTTAATAGAGGGGCATGTCGTCACAGCATGAAACTGCTGCTTTATGAAGTTCCTAAACGTAAGTTAGGGAGGAGCGAGTCCATCCAATCTTTCAATCAACAGCTGAGTATATAAGCAGCCGCTTACCTCTCCCTATAGCATCAGCTGTTCCAGTATCCCTCCACCTCCCCAAACTCCACCTTCATCTTAGGTACCTCGCCCTTTTAATTATCAGGTCCTACATTTAGCCACTGGGGGGTATATCAGAGCTCGAGTTGAAGCTGCTTCATCGAGCCCCTCTCCAGTGGACAGCAAGCCAAATAAGTTTAACCTAATATCTTAAAGATTCTATGGGCAAACGAACTCGTTAAACTGACACTTAATTTTTAAAGAATGAAATACTGTTTAAAGTGAAACACAAAAAATGCATCTTCTACAGTGTCTGTATTTAAAATCTCTGTATTATTCATGGAACACTTCACTTTGTAAAGAAACACACACCTATTAGACTGAACACGCATGACGTCACTGGTTTAGTAGTTTACACGGATGACGTCACTGGTTTAGTCGTTTACACGCATGACGTCACTGGTTTAGCCGTTTACACGCATGATGTCACTGGTTTAGTAGTTTACACGCATGACGTCACAGGTTTAGCTGTTTACACGCATTACGTCACTGGTTTAGCCGTTTACACGCATGACGTCACTGGTTTAGTAGTTTACACGCATGACGTCACTGGTTTAGTAGTTTACACGCATGATGTCACTGGTTTAGTAGTTTACACGCATGACGTCACAGGTTTAGCTGTTTACACGCATTACGTCACTGGTTTAGTCGTTTACACGCATGACGTCACTGGTTTAGTAGTTTACACGCATGACGTCACTGGTTTAGTAGTTTACACGCATGACGTCACTGGTTTAGCCGTTTACACGCATGACGTCACTGGTTTAGTAGTTTACACGCATGACGTCACTGGTTTAGTCGTTTACACGCATGACGTCACTGGTTTAGTAGTTTACACGCATGATGTCACTGGTTTAGCCGTTTACACGCATGACGTCACTGGTTTAGCCGTTTACACGCATGACGTCACTGGTTTAGCCGTTTACACGCATGACGTCACTGGTTTAGCCGTTTACACGCATGACGTCACTGGTTTAGTAGTTTACACACATGACGTCACTGGTTTAGTCGTTTACACGCATGACGTCACTGGTTTAGTAGTTTACACGCATGATGTCACTGGTTTAGTAGTTTACACGCATGACATCACTGGTTTAGCTGTTTACACGCATGACGTCACTGGTTTAGTCGTTTACACGCATGACGTCACTGGTTTAGTCGTTTACACGCATGACGTCACTGGTTTAGTCGTTTACACGCATGACGTCACTGGTTTAGTAGTTTACACGCATGACGTCACTGGTTTAGTCGTTTACACGCATGACATCACTGGTTTAGTAGTTTACACGCATGATATCACTGGTTTAGTAGTTTACACGCATGACGTCACTGGTTTAGTCGTTTACACGCATGATGTCACTGGTTTAGTAGTTTACACGCATGATATCACTGGTTTAGCTGTTTACACGCATGACGTCACTGGTTTAGTCGTTTACACGCATGACCTCACTGGTTTAGTCGTTTACACGCATGACGTCACTGGTTTAGTCGTTTACACGCATGACGTCACTGGTTTAGTCGTTTACACGCATGAAGTCACTGGTTTAGTCATTTACACGCATGACTTCACTGGTTTAGTCGTTTACACGCATGACGTCACTGGTTTACCCGTTTACACGCATGACCTCACTGGTTTAGTCGTTTACACGCATGACGTCACTGGTTTAGTCGTTTACACGCATGACGTCACTGGTTTAGTCGTTTACACGCATGACGTCACTAGTTTAGTCGTTTACACGCATGACATCACTGGTTTAGTCGTTTACACGCATGACATCACTGGTTTAGTCGTTTACACGCATGACGTCACTAGTTTAGTCGTTTACACGCATGACATCACTGGTTTAGTCGTTTACACGCATGACGTCACTGGTTTAGTCGTTTACACGCATGACGTCACTGGTTTAGTCGTTTACACGCATGACGTCACTGGTTTAGTCGTTTACACGCATGACGTCACTGGTTTAGTCGTTTACACGCATGGCGTCACTGGTGTAGTCGTTTACATGCATGACGTCACTGGTTTAGTAGTTTACACGCATGACATCACTGGTTTAGTCGTTTACACGCATGACGTCACTGGTTTAGTCGTTTACACGCATGACGTCACTGGTTTAGTCGTTTACACGCATGATGTCACTGGTTTAGTAGTTTACACGCATGACGTCACTGGTTTAGTCGTTTACACGCATGACGTCACTGGTTTAGTCGTTTACACGCATGGCGTCACTGGTGTAGTCGTTTACATGCATGACGTCACTGGTTTAGTAGTTTACACGCATGACGTCACTGGTTTAGCCGTTTACACGCATGACGTCACTGGTTTAGTCGTTTACACGCATGACGTCACTGGTTTAGTCGTTTACACGCATGGCGTCACTGGTGTAGTCGTTTACATGCATGACGTCACTGGTTTAGTAGTTTACACGCATTACGTCACTGGTTTAGTAGTTTACACGCATTACGTCACTGGTTTAGTAGTTTACACGCATTACGTCACTGGTTTAGTAGTTTACACGCATTACGTCACTGGTTTAGTAGTTTACACGCATTACGTCACTGGTTTAGCCGTTTACACGCATGACGTCACATACCACACACACCATATCAGACAAAAGTTATCATTTATTTATGGCATAAAGTAACAGCATATAAAACATGTGACAACATGCCCCGTCCTGACATTCATGGAGATCCCAGCGTTTGCCTCTGATGTAAATCTATATCAGTGTGGTTTTACTGTCTTTGTCATTGATATGTTTGTTTGGAAGACAGAATTCCCCGTAGGTTTATTGAAATAGGCAGTTTATGCGACTGGACGTTTGACCCGAAGCCTTATACGCCCCGTGGGACGACTTGCCCCGGGCTCTTGTTTGTAGTCTCAGCTGACATGTTTGTTGTGTGTGAATCAATAACAATTAAAGAGGCAAATTCCCAAAGCGTCCTCATATAACACAGATCAGTTTCAACACATCCATCCTGGAAAACGAGGCAGTTCCCGACATCCGGTCTTCTCCTGACCCTGTGACCCCGTGACCCCTCGACGGGTTTAATCGTATAATATCTCGCCGGTTTATGTATCAGTATTTGTATATATACTTCATAACCAGCACAGATCTTGCTGAGTTGCTTTTGCATCTGCTGACCACAACAGTCTCATTTATGAAGCTAAAGCACTTTCTGAATCTCTCTGGATACGCATGTGTGCCGAACACCAAACATACATGTGCAGATCTCAGACGAACATACATGTGCAGATCTCAGATGAACATACATGTGCAGATCTCAGACGAACATACATGTGCAGATCTCAGATGAACATACATGTGCAGATCTCAGACGAACATACATGTGCAGATCTCAGACGAACATACATGTGCAGATCTCAGACGAACATACATGTGCAGATCTCAGACGAACATACATGTGCAGATCTCAGATGAACATACATGTGCAGATCTCAGACGAACATACATGTGCAGATCTCAGATGAACATACATGTGCAGATCTCAGATGAACATACATGTGCAGATCTCAGACGAACATACATGTGCAGATCTCAGACGAACATACATGTGCAGATCTCAGACGAAGATACATGTGCAGATCTCAGACGAACATACATGTGCAGATCTCAGACGAACATACATGTGCAGATCTCAGACGAACATACATGTGCAGATCTCAGATGAACATACATGTGCAGATCTCAGACGAACATACATGTGCAGATCTCAGACGAACATACATGTGCAGATCTCAGACGAACATACATGTGCAGATCTCAGACGAACATACATGTGCAGATCTCAGACCTGAGGTCAGAGGACACTAATTCACAGACAATCAGACAGATGCTCATCGGTTCGGCTGCATTTATTCTCAGTTCCTGATGACCAGCAGATTCACAGACACACATTTATGTGCCGAATCTGCATTGTACAGTAACCCTGAGCCTACTGTATCATATTATATACGCGCATATCTAAGACTTTTTAAAGATACACATGATCTGATGACCCTGATGAACACCATCTCCAGGTCTTCTGTGTCTGAGTGATAATTTACACTCGTTTATCCAGTAAAAGTCTTTTGTAAGACTTGTATCCAGTAAAAGTGTAATTGTACAAACATCAAATCTGCAATGATTTTATAAAGTAAACGCAAGAATAACTTTGATATGGTTAGATATATTTCAACTGGACTGAAGCGACTGAGCTTTACTTGATTATCATCATACATTATTTATAATAAAAATCATGAGTATCAAATATGATCATGTTTTGAGGAAAGATCTCAATCATCATTATGTTGAATTGCATTATATGTTTTAAAACTACAGAGCTTTGATCATAAAACTAAGCATCTAAATATAATATTACTAAGACATATTATTGGCAGATATTGATATTGATATGCATTTTATGCAAGTATCTGCGATACTGTTATAAAGATCTAATTTCTTTACATTACAAGCATCAGAATTTCCAACGCATTCTCATCCTAGGGCGTCATATCTGACACTTTTGACATTTCGTCTAAATCCAACGCGCATGGTACCCTTTAGCGTCAATATAACACGCACAGTTATGGGTAGGTTTAGGTCTGGTGTAGGGTTAGGGTTAGACCGCTAGGAGGCGCCTTCTGACCCATATATATCTGCGTCTCATATTGACGCTAAAGGGTGCCATGCGCGTTGAATGTAGACGAAATGTCACGAGCAAATATCAGCATCTGCACCAAACTGCATATTTTTGCTCAGTTTAAGCTGTTTTTCTCCATATTCTCATTATATCAGACTATATGAGCCATAAAAGCTACAACAGTAAACATGATACTCAACAAAAAAAAAAAAACTATGTGAGGCTTTACAGTTTTGATCATAAAACTAAGCATTTAAATATCATCTTACTAATTACATTATTGGCAGATATTGATATTTATATGCAGTTTTTGTAAGTATATGCTGCACTGTTATAAAGATCTCATTGATTTACATTACAAGCATCGAATGCATCTGCTCCAAACTGCATATTTTTACTCAGTTTAGGCGTTTTTTTCTCCATATTCTCACTATATCAGAGTATATGAGCCATTAAAACCTGATGAATCAAATATGATACTAAAAAAAAAGATTATTAAAAAGATTTTGTCTAAAGTTCCAATAAAAGTAACTAATTGTGAAGTGAGGCTTTACAGGGTCACGTTAACTGCACATGTTTGAGTTGGAGGAACTGAGACTGCGACACTGGTTTACAGAAGGCCTGATGTGGTGAGAACGAGAGTAATGCCACATAAATGCTCTATATTTAGTGAAGGGCGAGTGGAACAAGAAGCTCAGCCGCCGTAAACACGTTTCATTCACATCGAGACGAACAAACACAGTCTGAAAGCTTCCAGCTGTATGGGGTCTCGGCACAATTCAGGAGCGTTTTCTGTTAAACAAGGTTATTAAACCTGAAGCTGACCGAGTGCCCGTGTGGAACGCAACACGCTAATTGAATTTCGTCTGTATTTTGTATGTCCGAGACCTCCGAAACTCCACATCTGCCCTCCTTTGTTGGCATTTATGAGGAAGAGCGTGTTCTGATCAAACATCCAAAAGCAAATATTTGTAAAGGCAGTTTCCCGTAGATTAGATTATCTCACTGAACAGGAACCAGCAGATATATCATGGCATTTGATAGATAACTTCTTACAGCGTTTCATGATGACAGTCACCAAACAAACTTAAACAAACTCTACAGAATCGACTCGAGTAAACTGGTCGTCTCTGGGATTCGAGACACGTTTACATTCTCCAATGTGATTATTCACTCGACTTAAGATATAGGCCTAATATATATAATATATACACTCTTATAAAAAAAGGTTCTACATAAGAAGAAACATATTAAAGTCCCCCTGTAGTCAGTCATTTTATTCCTTAAAGCTCGTCTTTGATCAACAAAATGACATTTAAAAGTTTTTTCCTTGAAAAAAAGTCGTCATGCCTTAAAATATCTTGACTGTAACTCGACACCCTTGCCTCATTTAGTATGAATATGCAAATGAGCCCCGCCTCCACTCACTCCCTCACTCAGAGATCCACTGGTTGACGATCACACGTTGATCTGATTGGTTACAAGGTCGTTTGTGACGTCAGAAACACCAGCGATTTCACACCGTGTTTTTGAGACTGTCTTTGGTTCACTGCAGTTTTAAGGAGGAAATACTCAGCTATGTTGTCGACTTATGAACTTACACATGTGTGTCTTAAAGCATATTAATAACACCACATAGACACATAAACAACATTAAAAGCTGGATTTTCTCCACAGGGGGACTTTAAATGATTGCATAATACTTCAATGTTTAATTTGAAATAAAAAAAATAATGAAAACACACTTAATTAATTACAACTAAATCCATAAACTGATCCCACGATGAAACCCTTTAAGAATCTAGAACCTTTTCTTTTAAGAGTGTATATGTATATATATATATATATATATGAACAAAAAAGAAAAGCAGGACAAAATTCACATACTTCCGCTTTCCAAGGTTTTAAATCTATGTGTCAGTTTTCCAGATGTGTTTGATTTTCAACATGCATTTTGAAATGTATTTTACGGCACTTTGTGGAAATAAATCTGCAGTTGATTATTGTATGTATATATGGAGCAGAAGTTGCTCAAGGCTGTTGTGCACATAATATTTACATCTCTCACATATATTCATGCATAAACCAATGTCTGAAGGACAGCCATTCACTGCACGAATCTCCTTTATCCCATTCAAAAAGCATGTTTCCTTTCAAAATGATATGAATTTCCATACAGTGCGAGTCCATTCAGCGCAGGTTCAGATGCGCAGATGCGTTGACGGAGAACACTGATATTCAATTAAGATTTCCTTTCTTTCCTCTCATCAGTGGAAGTTCAACTCGTTTCTGCTTTAGAAACCCAAGATTTTATATTGATTTCAACCATGTCACTCATGAGTACAAAGGACAATCAGAGAAAGGGCTCATGGGAAATCAATGTCTGCCATTTATGAAGCTTTTCTACATGCACTCGTAGAGAATAACTGGCTCATGGTCGCACTTCTCTTCATCTAAAAAGCTTCTGATTGAACTGGCAAATGTCATGCGAGTAAAAATGCATAATGTTTCAATTTTGCAAAAGCTTTACAATCAGTGTTCTGTGGTTTAATAAATGCTTTTTATGAATTGATTGCAGCTTGTGCTCATCATGATTACAATGTAAAGATCATTTTTAACGGTTCAACACTGAGAGCCAGTTATCGCTCAATCTTTCTGTTCGTACTCAATTATGGAGTTGAATATTGTTCAGTTAGGAGCCCGATCTCATGAAAGTGCGTATCTATGGCACGAATTTAATTTCTTTTAATTTATACGCCAAAAATAGTTTTTGCGTGCATATTACATGCCATAAAATTGCGTATCATATGCACGCAAAAACAATTTTTGGTGTATAAACTGTACGAGAAATGAGTTATTTATGTGTTTAACATGCACATGTACATGCATTTAAAATAGATAAATTATACACTAATGAAGGTTATTGTCCAATCAACAACACAAACACAACCTCTGCAATATCTTAATCTTAATAAATCATCACGGAAAAGAAACGTTTATTATCAGGGTTCAGCTAAATTTAAGACTTACTTTTTAAGACCAAGTAAAGAAAATGTAAGGCATTTATGAAGGGAACACAATGTGCCAATATGTTCTCTAAATGTGTGGAGAAACACAATGTTTTTAGCAATAGTTTTATTATCAACACTTCAGAGTTTGAAAACTTCTGACAGATATTAATTACTTGTTCATTTATTTTACAGAGAACAGCTTGAATCCCAAACAATGGAAGATGGAAATAACCGTTACTGTATCTTCTGAAAAATCTACTTAATTTAACTGGATGTTTGCATAACTCATTGACAGTATTTGTTTTTGTTACTTCATTTTTCACGACTTCATTTTACATTTGCATCTCAAGTACATGTATCTTGATTTAAATATGTTTAGATATTTATATTGCGAAAATACTGAGGTTAGGAACTTTGCGACATTTAAAGCCATGACTTTATGTCACCCAGTGGTTTTAATGTTGTTATCTATGTGTTTTAATAGACTTTAGCCATGCTTTATGCTGCCCAACCAAGCTTGATTTTAAATGTGTTTCATAAATAAAATTTGATTTGATTTGATTTAAGACAAACCATGTGTAAATTCTTGAACACTGTATTGCTGAGTCTCAAAAACACGGTGTGAAATCGCTGGTGTTTCTGACGTCACAAACGACCTTGTAACCAATCAGATCAACGTGTGATCGTCAACCAGTGAGTGAGGGAGTGAGTGAGTGGAGGCGGGGCTCATTCGCATATTCATAGAACCACGCATACTAATGAGGCAAGGGTGTCGAGTTACACAAGATATTTTAAGGCATGAATAAGTTTTTCCAAGCAACAAATGCGTAAATATGTCATTTTGGTGATCAAAGACGAGTTTTAAGGGATAAAATGATTGATTACAGGGGGACTTTAAGACGTTCAGCTCTGATTTTAGACCTTTTTAAGGCCTTAATTTGTATTGACTTTTTAAAACCCTGTATTAGTCACTATAACCCAGCTAACAAGGACATCCTCTACACTCAGGAACATTTTCATAGATCCTAGAACTAATGCAGTGAAAATATCAATAGGACAACAATACAATAAGCAAGTACCCTTCCCAGTTTAATCTAGATAAACTTACACTTACTTGGTTTTAGTTACAGGAATGGCTTTTGGGGAACTGAATTAGCTCCAATTTAGGACCTATAGTGACATAAGTGTACGTTGATCAGCCAAATGCATGGCATACGTGTAAACACACACTTTACAGTTCCTTACTCCAGAACCTGGAAACGGAGAGATAGATCTGTGTTTATCTCGTTGTCCTCCTGCATCAGGAAGAGCTGCTACGATGATCCTGAAGACGCAGAGAAACAAAAGGCCACAGGTCCAAATCCAGAACGAGTGTGACAGAGACGAAGCAGTTTAATCAGCATCGAGAAGATCGAGAAGAAGGAGAAGAGGAAATTGAAAAAGCGCCTCCATCCTCCAGAAAACGGGAATGACCCGAGAGAGGGTCACACACACACACACACACACCATCCAACATCTCCCTTTATGATTTCATACTGGGAACAGCCCATTATAGAGCAACTCAAGGTGAGCGTTATCTACACGCACACACACACACACACACACACACACACACAGATATACTCACACCTCATTAGTTAAACTGTCATCGTCACAAGTCCAATTAATGCAACAGTTGCAGGATCATCATGTGTGTGTTTCACCTCGAGCTTCGGTCCGATGAGAGAATGTGTTCCTGAAGCTCTGATGATTTACACGTGTGTGTGTGTGTGTGTGTGTGTGTGTTTGAGATTCCTCTGTGGAGAAAGACAGGTCTGAGCATGCTCACACACACACACACACACACTCTACACTAGACCACCATGTGCTTTCAACACAATATAAGATCTTATCACTCCTTCATTGCTCACACTGTCAAACCTGCAATTGGTTCCTTGTTTTTACTTGATTTAACTCATAAAAAATGTGTTTTGTTTGTAGGCTAGGCTATGATTAATGTTTAGGTTGATTCAGCGATATTAAAAAATATTTTTGTCTTAAATAAAACTAGTAAATTTAGATGTTATTATTAATTGAGATGAGTTTCATTACACTAGCATTACATTTGTTTTAGATGTTACTCCTCAAGTCAAG
>JAULUF010000084.1:257500-280000 GCA_031834385.1 Semotilus atromaculatus
GAACATGTCAGCGCTGTCTTATAAACACCTCAGGAACTGTGGACACTTGTGGAGAAGTTACACATGAGGAGGAGATGATCAATGTAACTCCACAACAACTACATAAATGTGTCACTAACATTCAGAACCGTGTGTAAGTGAAACTCTGAGTCTCTCCGTAAGGCTGCACTCGCTACTGGTTATACTGGGACTCTGGATGAGTGAGATCGGCCTGTGTTGGTATTGCTGGAGTTTCTGAAGCTCGTGTGACTCCGCCCTCTTCTGGACGGAGGCGGGGCTAAAGATTATTTGCATTTAAAGGGACACACACAAAAACGAGCGTTTTTGCTCACACCCAAAAAGTGGCAAATTTAACAAGCGATGATAAATGATCTGGGGGAATTTAAGCTGAAATTTCAGAAACACATTCTGGGGACGCCATAGATTTATATTACATTTTGTGAAAATATGTCACCTTTAAGTCAGCCAGCGCTTGGATCTGATCCGCGATGTTTTCCAGCCTGTTGCAGGCCAGCTGCAGGAACTCCAGGCTCTTCATGGCGTAGACGCATCCGGGGATGTGGTTGATGTGATTGTGGCTCAGATTGAGCTTCTTGAGTCCGTCGAGGGATGAAAGCGTTGACGGGAGGCCGGTCAGAAGATTATTAGCCAGACTTAAAACTTCCAGTTTAGTGCAGAATCCCAGTTCTTCGGGAACGTCGCTTAACCGATTGCGATACGCGAAGAGCACCTTTAGGTTTCGGAGACGCCCGATCTCAGGCGGTAAACTGGTCAGCTGGTTCCCCCACAGGTTCAACACCACTAGGTTTTCCAGCGATCCCAGAGACGAGGGAATGGATCGTAGCGAGTTGAGTGACAGGTTGAGCTTCTGCAGATCCGTCAGATCCCACAGGTCCTCCGGAGGATCCCGAATCCCACGGCGAGCCAGGCTGAGAACGCTGTAGCCGAAGTGTGTGTTCATGTGTTTGCGAATGCGTTCGGCGCTGGGAAGGTTTTCCTCAGGAGTCTTTCTGGCCGAATGCGTCGTGTCGTCGTCTGCCGAGATCTTGGATTTCTTTCCACCCATTTCTGCTCGTCTTCTCCTCTGCTAGAGACTCCAGCGCACATTTCCTTCACGCCACACACACGTCCGGAGACACAGTGTGGACTGGAAACTTATCTTGGCAACTCCTACTGAGTTTCACGACCCTCGGGTCCAGTTGCTGCTGTCACTTGCGAGCGAGTGTTGGTGATAACTACCCTTGATTGTGGGCAGAAAGACGAGGACAGACATTTCTGGGGTGAAATACGATGTCGTTGAACTCTCATGCCTCCCGTGACCCGAAATACAGTCAAGCATGAAATGGACAACTGTTTATGATAAAGTTAGACTCCTTTCAGGGTGAACTAACACTAACACTAAAACTCTCTCTCTCTCTCTCTCTCTCTCTCTCACTCACTCACACACACACACTCTCACACACACCCACACACACACACACACACTCACTCACACAAACACACTCTAACTCAAACACACTCACTCACACACACATACACATACACACACACACACACACACACACACACACACTCACACACACAAACACACACTCACACACACTCACTCACACACAAACACACACACTCTAACTCAAACACACTCACTCACACACACACACACACACACACACAAAGTTTCAGGGTTCACTAAAACTAAAATACTTAAACCTCACTGAAACTCTACTTTCAGCGGACGCTTTTATCCAAATAAACTTACAAGAGAGGAACAATATAAGAACCGGCAAGTAACACATTGAATAAATCATGAAAGACTCCAATAATCTTTTTATTTACAACTTCAAATAATTTTTTACGGTGTAGTTTATCGACGATAATAAAATAGCACTGCCTGCGTCACTATAACATCTTTATCAGCACAAGCGGAGGAGCTTTGGCATAAACGACGGAGATATTAATAGATCAAATCCCCGACACACACGGACCTGTGGCTTGAACACACTTCAGTTCACGTTTGCAAACAAACACTCGGATAGCTGGTCAGAACCAGTAGGGAAACGACCGCATGTTATTTAAAGCTAAAGTTCAGTGGAAGCCTGTAACTTTCCTCATCTTTCCCAGCATATTAAACAGCCACAGATGTGGATTAACTGGTTATAATGGTTCAGTATTAAGTGGGACATCTGTCGGAGGATCTTGGCTTTGTTTCTCGGCATCTCTGCCAAATAATCGGAAATCGGCAACGTTCCCTGAATAGAAATGCACAGAGAGGGAAGTCAGTAATGTGTCTCATTCAGTGGCTAAAGTGTGTTTATTTCAGGCGGAAATCTCAAGAACTCGTATCGCCCAGATGATCCGTCATTAACGGCATCAAACATGAGTTTAGTACGTGTGTGTGTTTCAGCACCTGCTCAGACTGGGCTTCATAACGCCATTCTCAGGGTGTAAGTCCATTTAGCCAACGATAGAATGACATTAGAGTATTAAAGCATATTGGGTTTGATGATTTAAGATCAAGTACAGCTTTACAGTGACAGACAGATGTATGAAGGCTTGTTTCTGCCACTGAATATAAAAAATCTATAATAATTGCGACTTTATATCTCAGAATTGAGAAAAAAAGTCATAATTGCGAGATATAAAGTCATAATTGCGACATATTGTGTGATATAAGTTCATAATTGCGAGATATAAGGTCATAATTGTGACATAAAGTCATAATTGCGAGATATAAAGTTATAATTGCAACATATTGGGTGATATAAGGTCATAATTGCGAGATATAAGGTCATAATTGTGAGATATAAGGTCATAATTGTGACAAAGTCATAATTGCGTGATATAAGGTAATAATTGCGAGATATAAGGTAATAATTGCGAGATATAAGGTAATAATTGCGAGATATAAGGTCATAATTGCGAGATATAAGATAATAATTGCGAGATATAAGGTCATAATTGTGACATAAAGTCGTAATTGCGTGATATAAGGTCAAAATTGCGAGATATAAAGTCAAAATTGCAAGATATAAGGTCATAATTGTGACAAAGTCATAATTGCGTGATATAAAGTCATAATTGCGAGATATAAAGTCATAATTGCAACATATTGCATGATATAGGGTCATAATTGCGAGATATAAGGTCATAATTGTGACAAAGTCGTAATTGCGTGATATAAGGTCATAATTGCGTGATATAAAGTCAAAATTGCGAGATATAAAGTCATAATATAAAGTTATAAAGTAATAATTGAGAGACAAAAAGTCAGAATTGCGAGAACTTTTTTCAGAATTGCGATTTGAGAGTTTATATCTTGCAGTTGCAACTTTATTTCTCAGAATTGCGACTTCTCCAAATTGTGAGAAAAAAAGTCAGAATTGTGAGATAAAAAGTTGCATTTTTGCATTTTTATTATTTATTATTCAGTGGCAGAAACAAGCTTCCATAAAGACCAGCTGATATTACCAATGTTTAAAAAACATGTTCAAAGAAGGTTTTTGCTGACATGGTAATTATGAAAAAGTTATTTCTAAATGTTTCTGAATGTTCAAAACTTCCTCATAAATGTGGGTCTGAAAACATCAGAGTTTCAAGCAACTGAGGAACAGTTTACTGTGCATATATACAGGCACAAACACGTATACTGATGTATCTGAAGAACACAGAGTTTGTGTTTGTCTACTGACGCCCTAAAGCCCTAAACACATGTACCTGTCAGCTAAACATATATCAGTATTTATAATTGATGTTTGACTCTTGAAAGTCTTAAAGGACATGATGAAAATCACATCTCAAATGTGACCCTTTGACCTTTGACCTTCAGCCTGAAGTACTGCTGACATATAAATAAACTCTGAATACCTGACCTTCTGATTCCTTCACTTCACTCACAGACATCGTTATTGTGAAGTATTATTACAAGCAGAGCCCATCATGTTCATTTACAGACACATTTATCTCTATCACTTCCATCAAAGTCATGTTAAAAGTTACATTTAATATCTAAATGAACTGAGAAAAGCTCTTTACAACCTATTTTACTCTCATAATGCTCTTTCTGTGTCAAAGCGGGATATTCGATTAGAAAATAGGAGATTTAAAAAAGTAATTTCCTCCTCCTTCAGTGACTTTTTAACCAGAAATGTAACTGAATACAGTTTAATATGGTTACTAACTAACTGAGAATGAGCCTTTGAGGTTTGAGCATCTTGTGAAAGTCTTTCGTGCAGCTCTTTTAGTGTGATTTGTAAGCGCTGGTGGGCTAGTGTTGTGTAATGTATGCAAGGGTTCACCAGAGACAGTTTAATATCGCAGCTATAATTTCTTCTTCGAGTTATTCAGCAGCAGCGAGAGGGAAAGTGGAAGTGTGTGAGAGTAAAGCGAGAAAAAATGGGAGATGAAGTGGCTGAGGATGATGAATCGATGGGGAGGAAACACTATTACACACTATAAAGAAGCCATAATGTGTGTGGAATGAGAGCGCAACAGAAGAACTACTAATGCAGTTACACACACTAATAACCAGAGCACACGTTAACCAGAGCACACGCCAACCAGAGCACACGCTAACCAGAGCACACGTTAAACAGAGCACACGCTAACCAGAGCACACGCTAACCAGAGCACACGCCAACCAGAGCACACGCTAACCAGAGCACACGCTAACCAGAGCACACGTTAACCAGAGCACACGCCAACCAGAGCACACGCTAACCAGAGCACACGTTAACCAGAGCACACGCCAACCAGAGCACACGTTAACCAGAGCACACGCTAACCAGAGCACACGCTAACCAGAGCACACGTTAAACAGAGCACACGCTAACCAGAGCACACGTTAACCAGAGCACACGCTAACCAGAGCACACGCCAACCAGAGCACACGCTAACCAGAGCACACGTTAAACAGAGCACACGCCAACCAGAGCACACGTTAACCAGAGCACACGCTAACCAGAGCACACGCCAACCAGAGCACACGCTAACCAGAGCACACGCTAACCAGAGCACACGTTAACCAGAGCACACGCTAACCAGAGCACACGCTAACCAGAGCACACGCCAACCAGAGCACACGCTAACCAGAGCACACGTTAAACAGAGCACACGCCAACCAGAGCACACGTTAACCAGAGCACACGCTAACCAGAGCACACGCCAACCAGAGCACACGCTAACCAGAGCACACGTTAACCAGAGCACACGCTAACCAGAGCACACGCCAACCAGAGCACACGCTAACCAGAGCACACGTTAAACAGAGCACACGCCAACCAGAGCACACGTTAACCAGAGCACACGCTAACCAGAGCACACGCCAACCAGAGCACACGCTAACCAGAGCACACGCTAACCAGAGCACACGCCAACCAGAGCACACGCTAACCAGAGCACACGTTAAACAGAGCACACGCCAACCAGAGCACACGTTAACCAGAGCACACGCTAACCAGAGCACACGCCAACCAGAGCACACGCTAACCAGACACTAACCAGAGCACACGCTAACCAGAGCGCACGCTAACCAGAGCACACACGCTAACCAGAGCACACGCTAACCAGAGCACATGCTAACCAGAGCACACGTTAACCAGAGCACACGCTAACCAGAGCACACGCCAACCAGAGCACACGCTAACCAGACGCTAACCAGAGCACACGCTAACCAGAGCACACGCTAACCAGAGCACACACGCTAACCAGAGCACACGCTAACCAGAGCACATGCTAACCAGAGCACACGCTAACCAGAGCACACGCTAACCAGAGCACACGCTAATAACCAGAGCACACACGCTAACCAGAGCACACGCTAACCAGAGCACACGTTAAACAGAGCACACGCCAACCAGAGCACACGTTAACCAGAGCACACGCTAACCAGAGCACACGCTAACCAGAGCACACGCTAACCAGAGCACACGCTAACCAGAGCACACGCAAACCAGAGCACACGCTAACCAGACGCTAACCAGAGCACACGCTAAACAGAGCACACACTAACCAGAGCACACGTTAACCAGACGCTAACCAGAGCAGACGCTAACCAGAGCAGACGCTAACCAGAGCACACGCTAAACAGAGCACACACTAACCAGAGCACACGTTAACCAGACGCTAACCAGAGTAGACGCTAACCAGAGCAGACGCTAACCAGAGCACACGCCAACCAGAGCACACGTTAACCAGACGCTAACCAGAGTAGACGCTAACCAGAGCACACGCTAACCAGACGCTAACCAGAGCACACGCTAACCAGAGCACACGCTAACCAGAGCACATGCTAACCAGAGCACACACTAACCAGAGCACACGTTAACCAGACGCTAACCAGAGTAGACGCTAACCAGAGCACACGCTAACCAGACGCTAACCAGAGCACACGCTAACCAGAGCACACGCTAACCAGAGCACATGCTAACCAGAGCACACGCTAACCAGAGCACACGCTAACCAGAGCACACGCCAACCAGAGCAGACGCTAACCAGAGCACACGCTAACCAGACGCTAACCAGAGCACACGCAAATATAGAGGAACCGAACCACTGACACGAGACCTGCAGAACAACAGAACAAAACTTGTTCTAGACTACAACTACAGAGAAATAAAAGATTAGACAGACAGACAGACTAGATAGATAGATAGATAGATAGATAGATAGATAGATAGATAGATAGATAGATAGATAGATAGATGAGTAAACAAGCTTCATCTGCATCAGTTTCGGGATCTTCACTGAAGCCAGACCTGATGATGATGATGATGATGATGATGAGCAACAGTTCAATCTTCATCACCCGGTCAGGAGCCAGTGCTCAGCTTTACTCGAGAGGGAATGAACTCCCGGCCTAATCTGAGTCAGATCCTGCCATAATGATGCTTGCAAACAAAATGCATTATATTTGTATAGCTGTATGTTCTCTTCCAGCAGACCGTAATGGACATGGCACAAATGTCAGGATGTTTATCATTCATTAGAGACTCTTTTCTTCCAAATGTAAACGACTGGCCATGAAAACACTTAATGTGCATCATGTGTCTCAATGCAAGCGTTCAGTCTGTTAGTGGAGCAGTCATAACATTCTCTCAGGGTCGCTAAGCACTGAAACACAAAACAAGAGCATCTCAGTGAGTGTGTGAGCCATCACTGCCCCCTGCTGGACAACCTCACACTGACCAGAACATCCTCAGTGAGTGTGTGAGCCATCACTGCCCCCTGCTGGACAACCTCACACTGACCAGAACATCCTCAGTGAGTGTGTGAGCCATCACTGCCCCCTGCTGGACAACCTCACACTGACCAGAACATCCTCCAGGTAAAGCTGGACAGTAATGTGTGTAGCCTGACTGTTCATTATGGAAGCTTGTTTCTGTCACAGAATAAAAACATAAAAAAGGCAATTGAGATTTTACATCTTGCAATTCTGACTTTTTTATATAAAACTTTTTCTCTAGTCACAATTGCGAGTTATAAAGTCAGAGTTGATTGACATAAAGTCAGAATTGTGAGATATACTCACAATTACGAGAAATGTAAAAAAATTCTCAGAACTGCATGATATAATTGCATATCTGTTTTTCTTTAGAATTGGACTTTATAACTTGCAATTGCGTGTTTATATCTCACAATTCTGAGTGAGATACAACTCGCAATTGCTAGAAAAAAAGTCACAATAATCTTTTTTAATGTTTTATTCTGTGGCTTAAACCAGCTTTCATTGTTAATATCTAGAAAGGAAATAAAAAAAAACTAGGCTACTCATTTACTGGAGCTCTCCTGCTCTAACTCAGCAGCTGTAATGAATAATAATAATAACTTTATTGAGTAGTGACTTTAAAAGGTTGATCTTTCAAAGCACCAACAAACACACACACACACACCGACACACTGCCCATGTCCCTAAACCTACCCATCACAGGAGACATGCTGCATTATTACATTTAAAAAAAACACATTGTTTTTAATGTTTTTTAAGCTATTTGAAATATGAGGACTCATGCAATGTCCTCATAAGTCACGTGTAAGTTGTAATACCAGTGTAATACGCATGTCATTATACACATTTGTGTCGTCATATATCACAAAAACAAACACACACACACGTACGCGCACGCATGCACGCACGCACGCACGCACAGTCACACACACACACACACACCTTGTGCTTGAAGAGTTCATGTGAGGTCAGATCTCAGCACATCCAGAAGATGGCAGCAAAACACACACAAAGAGCACAAATGATGATTGTGAGGTTCATGCGTATTATAGTCATATTTGACTTTCCTCAAAGACCTTAGAAGCGTTAAACACAAACGAAAATATACATTAGCATTTACATTAATGCATCTGGCAGATGCTTTTATCTAAAGTGACTTACATTGCATTCCCGGTATAGATGTTATCAGTTCATGCTGTCTGGGACTCGAACCCATGACCCTGGTGTTTGTTTGCTCTACTTTTTGAAATACAGGAAATATATAGAAACTATATTTGGATTTTCATGAAGAAAATTTTCAAGCTGTAATATAGTTAGAGAAGTTCAACATGAAAGGACAGAAACCAATAATAATAGTGATAATATAATTTCATTGAATTGCAATCATCAATAAAACTCGTTGTATAAAGTATCCAATCGTCATACTTGAGAAAACAGTAAAGTTTTGATTATGGAAATTTACTCAAGTAGCTTATATGAGGAATATATACATAAGTAAAGCTACTAAAGAAACTGATATTAAATGGGGTGGGCTGATTTGTCACAACCTTTGGCCAGTATGTCACACCTAGCAACACCCTACCAACAGGATAGCAATTAAAGAGCAACTCCCTAGAAACCACCCAGAACACCATAGCGGTGGGAACACCTTAGCAAATAGCAACTGCATAGCAACGCCTTGGCAACCCCTGTAATTTTCTTCCGAAAATATTAAAACAGTGTTTCATTAAGATACTGTTAATAATGTTTTAAGTGCATCTGATTATTACTGATTCATACATGGCACTTTGATTAAATTCTAACCACATTAGTTGACTTGTTTGTATTCATTACAAAAACAAACGACTCTGGGAAAGACGGGATGGTTCGCATTTACAAAACTTCGCACACAGTTAATAATTCAGCCTTAAGCCAAAACGCATTACATTATTAAAATCCTTTACTTGTTTAAAATCTATAAACACGGAATGGAACTTACAAGAACAGCTTCTCTTTCCATCTCGCAGTGGAGATTCATTGCACCTGGTCATAGATTTTGACTCATGATTCGCGAAATGAGGATTCGACTCAGTTATTCAGTCGCGAATCGGATCTCACTGATAGCGGCACTTTCCCTCCGATTTTTTAGTTTGTTATTTTTTTTCGGGTCGCAAATGTTACGACACGATCTGCAGAAATTAGTCAAAATAAAAGTGTTTATTAAAAAAAAACACATACAGTTATAGCTACTCGAGTAAAGTATAAACATCGCTAAAGCTAGGCTACAGTAACGAAGCAAGACATTCGGTGTGCCGATGTAAATTTCTGATATTATAACAACTAATATAATATCTAATTTATATAGTATTTATACTGTGGCGTTAATGATTAAAATACAGTCATAGCTGAAAGCAAGCAGTGACTTTTAATGCGTTGCTATGGAGTTGCTAGCTTGCTTGGCCTGTATATATTTCGCGCCGTGTTGTGGTGAGTTGTTTACTATAATAATATATCTGTGGGATTATTATCACATTTTTTCGTCCAGCAGATAAAAATAGTATAAGTCTCATAGCGAAACTTTCCTCAACAATGTTTGAGGCGAAAATAGGTTAAACCAAAATGACCCCTCGCATGAACACGTGGTACATTCCAGCGGGACCCCCCCCCCCTAAACTCATGGTACATTCCAGTGGAATACAATGTAGCGGGACCGAATGAAAGAGAAAAGAGACTAAAGTTTGAATGAGAGAGAGAGAGAGAGAGAGAGAGAGAGAGAGAGAGGAGCAGAACTAATGAACATCTAAACAAAACTCTGATGATTTCAGTTCGATTTAGTAGTTTATCAGTTGAGTTATTTTAGAGAAGATGAAGATGAAGATGAAGATGCTGTGGCCGATGGCTGTGGTCTTCGCGTCCCTGATCTGCGGTCAGGCTCAGCAGAGAGGTGAGCTCAAACTAACACTTTCAGATTAACCTGTGGTGTTTAATATTGCAGATAAAACTGTGTAAATAATAATATTTATTATTAAAATACAAAATTTTAGATTTGAGCATAGAACACAACTCTTTATTTTGCTCATTGAATGCATTTACTCTCTTCCCATGTGTTCAGATTTAGTATTTACTGCAGGATATTCTTTAAAATACTTTCAGTACTTTGGTGATATCATGGTAAAATGATGGTAATGCTGTGGAATTTCCAGATTAGATGTGCAAAACACAGTATTTCCATACCTCCATAAAACCATGGTGAAACTATAGTATTGTTTGGTTAGTGGTAGTAAAAGTTGTGACTGTAAGTGTGTTTTACTTATTTTATAGATATGTGAATGTGGTGTAAAATGAAATGGGCTTAAGTGTTAATAGTTACTTTAGTAGCAAAAGCGGTAACACTTTATTTTACAGTGTTCTTGTTACCTACCATAATAACTATATAATAATTACATGCAACTAACCCTAACCCTATAGTAAGTACATGTAGTTAATTAATATTACTCAGTACTTAAATATATCATTACACTGTAACGATGAAACCTTCAAATAAAGTGTAACTGCAAAATCACTGCATTTTTGTTACTTTAGTAATGCTTCGCTGGTAAAGGCTTATGTGGTCTAATGCAGGGAACATACAGCACGATGCCGATGTTAACTTGTGCTTCGGATGTTTGCATTGATAGTTTAGCATCGGCACATTAACGAGATTCCTCACGCACAGGTGTGCTCAACACGTCCAGGTTCAGCTGTGTGTGTGTGTGTGTCTGCTTACACCCCAGTCCTGTGAAACCCCATCGACTGCACTTTCATCTGTGTGTGTGTGTGTGTGTGTGTTCTCTGTGTGAATCTGTGGGTCACATGACACCCTGTCCCGGTCCATTAGCGGATAATCCTGGGGTTTTAGTTCTGGAGAGCGGCGGTAGTTAACTGGTCATGAAAGCCTCTCTGTGGGACTTATTCTCATGAATAACATGTGGCCATTTGTGTTATTTAAACCTGGTTACACTTTATTTGAAGGTGTCGTTGTTACAGTGTAATTATATATTTTAAGTACTGAGTAATATTAAGCATCTACATGTACTTACTATAGGGTTAGGTTTTGGTTGAGGGTTAGTTTTGTGTAATTATGCATAACTTAGTGTTATTACTACGATAAGTACATGTAACATATGTAACAAGGACACTGTAAAATAAAGTGTAACCTTAAACTTTAATAGACTTCTAGTTCCAGAGCAGAGCAGCCGATGAAGTGATATATGCCTGTTTAGTTTGTATTCATTTTTATTTTAGGTTAAACTTAAGTTAAACTTGCATTTGCAACTAAAAGCTTTACTTAATTGTTTAAGTAGTTTTATAGTTTTTCTGTTAACTATAATAACCTATAATAATCTTAACAAAAGACAATAGAATGTCTTTTGATGTTGCCTTTATTTATAATAATTAAACATAATTTAATATTAGCTAACAAGATGATTTTAAGTGTTTATGGTGTGAAAAGACACAAAAATAATCACAAGTAGCATTTTGTATTATGTCTGAAGAAAATATATTAATTAAGTACGTGGTCTTGATAATAAATAATCTTTTTTACTTTGTATGAATGTTTTTGTCTTTGGGGAAAGTAATGTGAACCCAATGTGAGAAAAACTGATACATTTGGCTGTTTTTTTACAAGTTGTTTCAAAGTATCGTTTCAAACTACATTCAGAAATGTATCATCTGTCTTTATCTGCTTCGTTCAGTCTTAAGTGTGAGATTTAATCAGTCGGCATTTCACGCGGCATTGACTGAATCACATTGTGAGGTTCTTATCAGCTCCACGTCTGATGACAGACTCGGTCACATGCTAATGCGTCGGCTCCTCTGTGTCCCTGATTGGCTGATCTCATCACCAGCTTCAGTCTCCCAGACGGGACTCAGGAGATCAGCTCCTTCTTCCACTTTAAATATTCCCAGATCTAATCTTGTTTTCCACACCGACTGAAAGATGTTGTATAAACTCTGCGTTCACACAAACGAGCCGCTGACGCCGAGATGCTGAGGAGCAGGACAGGCATTATCCCGTCGCTGACATCATTCCTCTGAAGCTCAGGGAGAAACCGCAGCCCTGTAGATGCTTTTCTTACTTACTATTTCTGTCTTGTTTCCAGTCCAAATATGTAAAGATTCTTAAATCAAGATGCATTAGATGAGTAAAATGCCATGAGATATTATGTTTTGTTTTCTGGGGATGAAAATCAAAATGAAGTGAGTTTTTGGTTAAAACAAGCTAAATTATCTGCCAATGTAGAAGAAAAAAAAATAATAAATTCAGTTTGAATTGTTTATTTTTCTTAGCAGATAATTCTTTCATTGGCAGATAATTTTGCTTGTTTTAAGCAAAAACTCACTTCATTTTGATCCCCCCCATAAAACAAAACATAATATCTTAAAACTGTTTTACTAATTTGTACATATTTTGGACTGGAAACGAGACAAAAAGTAAGAAAAGCATTTTTGCAGTGTATAATGTGATCTGGGTGAATATATTAGTTGTTTCTCTTTATCTCTTAACCATAAAAGTGCATCTGACTTATAAACATCTCATTTAGTTGAGCTGTGAAGAAGATATTGAGGAGTTAGCAGCAGACGGGTGTGTTTGGGCTCTCAGCGTGTGTGTGTGTCATGCAAACGCAAGCCAGATGTGCCGTAATGACTTCAGTCATCAGTGTCTCTTTATCTGTGAGCGTTTGAAGTGTGTGTGTGTGTGTGTGTGTGTGTGTGTGTGTGTGTGTGTTCAGCACCACTGGGGTCCATTCAGACCACGGCTCCCCCGAGACACACACCGTCTGCCGGTGACACACACACACACACACACACACACACACAGACATTAGCAGCACTAAAGGCCTGAACCCTTCACTGGGACACCAGTGGCAAACACAGCCTGGAAGGGCTGGTTACTTGTATAAACCAGTGATTATATATGATAAAACTAAAATGTTCAGTATTAAATAGTGCTGGGCAACGATACATCTCGATTAATCACATCAACAAAAAAAAAGTTATGTATGCAAAAATATGCATGTATATATTTAAAAAAATTATTTGCATGTATATACTGTAAATTTATATTATATAAATATTTTATATATAAATAACACTTTTTTTTCAATATATATATATGCATGTGTGTGTCTTAAAATAATGATACACAGCACACACACACATATATTATGTAAACAAACTTTTATTTTGGATGCGATAAATCGTTGCACAGCACTAGAATAGTCAAATAATCAGATGCATGCATGAAGAGTTTGACCTCTTCATCTTCTTCATCCTCATCTTCTTCTTCATCCTCATCTTCTTCCTCATCTTCTTTATCTTCTTCATCTTCCTCATCCTCATCTTCTTCCTCATCCTCATCTTCTTCCTCATCCTCATCTTCTTTATCTTCTTCATCTTCCTCATCCTCATCTTCTTCATCTTCCTCATCTTCCTCATCCTCATCTTCCTCATCCTCTTCTTCTTCCTCATCGTCATCTTCTTCATCTTCCTCATCTTCCTCATCCTCATCTTCTTCATCTTCCTCATCTTCTTCTTCTTCCTCATCCTCATCTTCCTCATATTCTTCATCTTCCTCATCTTCTTCTTCTTCCTCATCCTCATCTTCCTCATATTCTTCATCTTCCTCATCTTCTTCTTCCTCATCCTCATCTTCCTCATATTCTTCATCTTCCTCATCCTCATCTTCCTCATCTTCTTCTTCTTCCTCATCCTCATCTTCCTCATATTCTTCATCTTCCTCATCTTCTTCTTCCTCATCCTCATCTTCCTCATCTTCTTCATCTTCCTCATCTTCTTCTTCCTCATCCTCATCTTCCTCATATTCTTCATCTTCCTCATCTTCTTCTTCCTCATCCTCATCTTCTTCATCTTCCTCATCTTCTTCTTCCTCATCCTCATCTTCTTCATCTTCCTCATCTTCTTCTTCTTCCTCATCCTCATCTTCCTCATATTCTTCATCTTCCTCATCTTCTTCTTCCTCATCTTCTTCATCTTCCTCATCCTCACGGTTCCCTCTCGGTGAACTCTGCTGTCAGTAATGATCGGTCAGCAGAGGATGATGGTTATCTCCTCATGAGAATTAATGACGGCTTTTGTCTAGTGTCCAAATCGTAGTTATGTGTGTCATGAATGGCGGCACACAGACACGTGGGAGGATGATGGATCGTTCTTCAAAGAGAGAAAGAGAAGGTTGAGCAGTTCTGAGCAAAAGCCCAGTTATTAAGCAGCTCTATGATGTTTTTTCCCATCATTCATCTCTCCAGTGTGTGCTGTTGCTGTGATCATGAACCGCTCCAGTTCTTCTCTATATCAGAGTCAGTGTTTCTGAACTCCTGAAACGCCTCCATTGTATCTCGAGTTTCTTCCGGGAATGAACACGTCACAATATTCCTCATTATAATAATTCATTCGCAGAATAAAGGGGCGGGGCCTGGTGGAGTTAGTCAGTAGTGTGTTAAATAACTGGTGGTTATGGTAAGGGGCGGGGCATTCCCAAACACACTCAAAGCGCTCGACCAATCACAACACACTGCTCCAGCCGACCAATCAGAGCACAGTGTGCTTTTCAGGAGGAGGGGCTTCATAGAGACAGGAAGTAAACAGAGCGTTACTGACAGACTGGGAAGAGAGGAGCCGCAACAATGGAGAATATGAGGAGAATAATCAACATTACAGCAGGAAAACCTGTTCTAGTAGAGCCTGAAACACATCAGGACTGAGTGTATTATAGTTCCTCTTTAAACATTTTCTATCTGTCATTCCAGGTCTGTTTCCCGCTATCCTGAACCTCGCCAGCAATGCCGAAATCTCCACCAACGCGACCTGTGGCGAACCCCTTCCCGAGATGTACTGTAAACTAGTGGAACACGTTCCCGGAAGACGGATCCGTAACCCTCAGTGTCGGCTCTGTGACGCTAACAGCCAGAATCCCAAAGGTAACAGAATCACAAAGGCTTAAACTACATTAATCAGTAACACTTTACAATAAAAGTCCCTTTAGTTCATGCATTAACTAACCATAAGTAACAATGAGTAATACAATTGTTACAGTGTTTATTAATCTTTGTTAAAGGGACAGTTCACCCTAAGATGAACATCAGCCCATGATTGACTCTCCCTCAAGCCATCCTAGTGTGTATGACATTCTTCTGTCAGACGAACACAATCTGAGTTATATTAAAAATGTCCTGGCTCTTCCAAGCTTTATAATGTTAGTGAATCCATGATAAAAGTGCATCTGTCCATCATAAAGTTCATCTATCCATCATAAAGTGCATCTGTCCATCATAAAAGTGCATCTGTCCATCATAAAAGTGCATCTGTCCATCATAAAAGTGCATCTGTCCATCATTAAAGTGCATCTGTCCATCATAAAAGTGCATCTGTCCATCATAAAAGTGCATCTTGGGCTAATTTTCATTTTTGGGTGAACTAACTAATGTGCTGGGACTAGTTAATTCATGGTGCATCAGTGTATATGTAGTCTTTGCTCATTCGTGGTGTTTTTCCCTGTTAACCGTAGATCATGTTTATTTCTGTTCAAACAGAGCAACATCCCATCACTAACGCCATCGACGGCACTAACCTGTGGTGGCAGAGCCCGAGCATCAAAAACGGGCGGCAGTTCCACTGGGTCACGATCACGCTGGACTTACGGCAGGTGAGACGGCGCTAACCCGGCCCTATTCCGGTGCTAACCCGGCGCTAACCTGGCGCTAACCCGGCCCTATTCCGGTGCTAACCTGGCGCTAACCCGGCCCTATTCCGGCACTAACCCGGCCCTATTCCGGCGCTAACCCGGTGCTATTCCGGCCCTATTCCGACCCTAACCTGGCGCTAACCCGGTGCTAACCCGGCCCTATTCTGGTGCTAACCCGGCCCTATTCCGACCCTAACCCGGCCCTATTCTGGTGCTAACCCGGCACTAACCCAACCCTATTCCGGCGCTAACCCGGCCCTATTCTGGTGCTAACCGGCACTAACCCGGCGCTAACCCGGTGCTAACCCGGCCCTATTCCGGCGCTAACCCGGCCCTATTCTGGTGCTAACCCGGCACTAACCCGGCCCTATTCCGGCGCTAACCCGGCCCTATTCTGGTGCTAACCCGGCACTAACCCGGCCCTATTCCGGCGCTAACCCGGTGCTAACCCGGCCCTATTCCGACCCTAACCCGGCGCTAACCCGGTGCTAACCCGGCCCTATTCTGGTGCTAACCCGGCACTAACCCGGCCCTATTCCGGCGCTAACCCGGTGCTAACCCGGCCCTATTCTGGTGCTAACCCGGCACTAACCCGACCCTAACCCGGTCCTAACCCACCGGTAACCCGGCCCTAACCCACCGCTAACCCGGTCCTAACCCGGCTCTATTCTGGTGCTAACCCGGCCCTATTCCGATCCTAACCCGGCGCTAACCCGGTGCTAACCCGGTCCTATTCTGGTGCTAACCTGGCACTAACCCGACCCTAACCCGGTCCTATCCCACCGCTAACCCGGTCCTAACCTGGCCCTATTCTGGTGCTAACCCGGCCCTAACCCACCGCTAACCCGGCCCTAACCCACCGCTAACCCGGCCCTAACCCGGCCCTTACAAAAGTCATACACTATTGTCGAGTATATAGTGTACAGTGCATCATTTGTGACACAACTCTACATCCTGAGATATTTGTGTTTCAGCAGCATTTGTAGTTTTGCAGTTTTGATTTTGGAGAGATTTTAAGTTAAGAAACAAAGTGCCGTTTCCCAGTAAAATGAAGCAGTTTTTACACCCCTCCTCCTCTGTCAGTGTGGACCAGCCATTATGTCCCGTCGTTAACTAATTGTACACTAGCTGCTGGGTTCCTGTGTGTGTGTGTGTGTGTGTGTGTGTGTGTGTGTGTGTGTGTGTGAATGGAGGAGCAGTTGTGGTGTTGTGAAGTGGTTCAGGCCCTCAGGGGCCGCTGAACACAGGAGTGTTTGTCTAGAGAGGTCAAGAGACACACTAATCCCAAAACTAGAAACAATCCGCAGCATTCCAGCTCTGATAATACTCACAACTATTCCATACAACCCAGTAACCGTGATCTGACAGACACATTCCAGCCACAATACGAGTTATGAATGTGAATATGATGATGGTCACTCTTGTGTTCATGTGCAAATGACAACCATGAAAATCTGCATGAGACCCAAAAACTGCTGGATTAACTCAACGTTGGACAAAAAAGTTTTTTTGCAGATGATAAAAATACATTCAATCATTTATTTTTTTGTTTTATTGGTAACACTTTACAATACGGTTACATGAACTAACAATGAAAATACTTAAAGCATTTGTTAACCGTAGTTTTTTCCGTTTTCGTGTCTTACTGTAAAATATATTGTGTAACTCGACACCCTTGCCTCATTTAGTATGCACGGTTCTATGAATATGCAAATGAGCCCCGCCTCCACTCACTCAGAGATCCACTGGTTGACGATCACACGTTGATCTGATTGGTTACAAGGTCGTTTGTGACGTCAGAAACACCAGTGATTTCACACCGTGTTTTTGAGACTGTCTTTGGTTCACTGCAGTTTTAAGCTGAAAATACTCACCACATAGACACATATACAACATTAAAAGCTGGATTTTCACCACAGGGGGACTTTAAATTATTGAAATATTAACACTTGCTTAGCACTGCAAAAAATGCAGAATGTTTCTGTCTTGTTTTCCAGCACAAACATCTAAACATCATTAAATCAAGATACATTTCCTGGAGAAGCACAATGACTGAAGATATAAGACTTGAAAACACTGAAAAAGTATTGAAATAAAGTGAGGGGAACAAACTTGTTTTCCCTTTTATGACCCCTATGGGAGATATTTGCTCTCATTTTAAGCATAAATTCACTTTTTTCCCAAGTAGTTTTGCTTCTCCAGTAAGTGTAGAATACTTTAGTTTAAGAATATTTAGGTGCCATAAATAAATGCGGTGCCAGACACTCATCTGAAACCACAGACATCTGAATCACCACACGATCCCCCGGCTGAAAAACACTAAAGAATCCTGCGATGTGGTTCAGTGGAAGCAGACGAGTGTTTGTGTGTGTGTGTGTGTGTGTGTGTGTGTGTGTGTGTGTGTTTCTCTGTGTTCGTCTGCAGTGAGGATGAGTCAGGCCTTTGTCTGCGTTCAGTGAGGCCATGGGGGAGGGGCGCGACACACACACACACACACACACACACACACACACACACACACACACACTCACTCACTCTCACACACCTGAGGGGACGGGTGGGCCCAGGTGAGCTTTCAAGATTTACAGCCATTTGGTGGTCATTCATTAGATGAAAAGGAGGAATTTTGACAACAAATAAGTTTAAAGGAGTAGTTCACATCAGAATTAAAATGTCCTGATAATTTACTCTTCCACACGTCATCCAAGATGTTCATGTCTTTCTGTCTTCAGTTGAAAAGAAATAAAGGTTTTTGAGGAAAACATTCCAGGATTTCCTCCATATAGTGTCTTCAATGGTCCAACGGGTCGAAGGTCCAGATGTGAGTTTCAGTGCAGCTTCAAAGTCTCGACACGATCCAGCCGAGGAATAAGAGTCTCATCCAGACAAACCAGCGACATTTATAACACAATAACCAATATAAACCAATTTGGACCTTCAACCCATTGGACCCCATTGAAGTCACTATAAGGAGAAAAATCCTGAAATGTTTTCCTCAAAAACCTATTTCTGGCTTCTATGGAAATTCAGAAATTACTGTTTTCAAACAGGTTTCCTGATCATTCTTTATCGCCTGGGATTGGTCAGTTAACCAGATAGCCCCGCCCTAAACTCACGGCATTGGTCAGTTAACCAGATAGCCCCGCCCTAAACTCACATCATTGGTCAGTTAACCAGATAGCCCAGCCCTAAACTCACATCATTGGTCAGTTAACCAGATAGCCCCACCCTAAACTCACATCATTGGTCAGTTAACCAGATAGCCCCGCCCTAAACTCACGTCTTTGGTCAGTTAACCAGATAGCCCCGCCCTAAACTCACATCATTGGTCAGATAGCCCCACCCTAAACTCACATCATTGGTCAGTTAAACAGATAGCCCCGCCCTAAACTCACATCATTGGTCAGTTAAACAGATAGCCCCGCCCTAAACTCACATCATTGGTCAGTTAACCAGATAGCCCCGCCCTAAACTCACATCATTGGTCAGTTAAACAGATAGCCCCGCCCTAAACTCACATCATTGGTCAGTTAAACAGATAGCCCCGCCCTAAACTCACATCATTGGTCAGTTAAACAGATAGCCCCGCCCTAAACTCACATCATTGGTCAGTTAAACAGATAGCCCCGCCCTAAACTCACATAATTTATATTTGTAATGAATGATTTTGCAAAGGTCAGAGTTCAGAGATGTTTACGTTTCTTTGAATCACAACACAAAGCAAACGCCAGAACCTGTTTGATCTAGTGTCGTAGAGTAGCATTGTTTACGGCTTCTTCACAGCTGTGTGTGTGTGTGTGTGTGTGTGTGTGTGTGTGTGATACAGTGAGTGTGACCAACACAGCTGTTGAAGATCCTCCAGAGGTGTTTGGACAGCAGACCGTGTGTGTGTGTGTGTGTGTGTGTGTGTGTGTGTTTACGGTCTGATGGTGTCACTGTCTGGGGGGCCAAACGTCTCCTTGGTGTTTGTTTGGCCAGACTGTGTTCGCTGGATGAAGAGGCGACTGGTTTCTGATGCTGGTTTTCGTCTTCAGTGTGTGAATCTGCTGGGATTTATCCCGTTTTATCCCGTTTTGGTGGGATCTTACTTATAAGTTCAAGATTCCAGTAGCTTTTATTAACATGGGAAAGTCGTTACTTTGTCGACATACACATTTACACGAAAATCAAAAAAGATAGTTTGATAAAACTTGATCCAAATTATTGATAAAAAATAACAATAAATACAAAAAGTGCACAATAATGTGTTTCGTTATCCAAATGTTCTTCAGCCCGTTATCCAAACGCCCTTGAGTTTCTCCAGACGACACAATGTTTTACATCTTCATGAAACAATTATTATTTTGTCTAATGTGAAGTTCAGTGAAACTCAGCTTGCAGTGTCAGAGACGTTTGACCTCGACGAGTTAAACACACACTCACTGTATATCCAGTCCACACAGACACACACCTCATTCACTCACACGTGCATTTATTGTGAACATTTCTTGTTCAAGTTATATTTCTTCGAGCAGTTGTTGTTTTCCCTAGCAACCATCCCATAATTCTACAGTAAAGCAGCCTGTGATTATCATCACAGCTCAATGAAAGTGGAAAATCACCCTGTAATCCGTGATTTCCCTGGATCTTCACACACGTTTTATTCCGGGATTCCGGAAATCTCCTGAACGCAGAGACACTCGAACGCTGTCATTACTCTCAGACGAGACGAAGACGCGCGTTTGTGTGTGTCTTCGTCTTTACATTGCTAAGCATCCAGTAAACACACTCACACACACACACACACACACACACACACATACTTGTATATGTGGTTTGCAGGGATTCTCCTCAGGCGTAATGGTTTATGTTGTGTATTGTATCCTCTTAAACTAAACCTACATCACAGACACCATTAGAGCACAATGTGTAGGAACATGTCCAACGCAGTGCTGGTGTAGAGACTGAGTGAGAGCTGAGATAACAGCAGCACATCTGAGACACACACACACACACACACACAGATCCGGAGAGGTGCTCCTGCAGGAACTTGTTTTGTCTGAGTGGAGGATAGAGTCGCTCTGAGCCTGAGGGTCATCAGGAGGAAAATAGTGTAAATGTTTGGTTTAATCTCTGGTTTATTCATGGTTTTAGTTAAATGGGACATATCATGAAAATCTGATTTTAGTGCTATAATCGTGTGCTTCTATCAACCCAAAACATGTGAAAAGTGAAACCCAGTTCGTTCTGGTGAGTCTTTCTCTGAGAACATGACAAAAAATAAGCCAATCAGAGTTCGCTCTCCTTCTGCCGTATGAAGAGGATCTTATTATAATATCAGCGGCCCTTAATCTGCAGGTTTACACACACCAGCCGACCGGTTCACAGCGCCACCAGAGCCCAGTTCTACAGGAGATCCAGCAGAGCTGAACCGGTCCTGTGGTCGAGCACAGACGAGCACTGAACACTACTGACCAGAACATGTCAGCGCTGTCTTATAAACACCTCAGGAACTGTGGACACTTGTGGAGAAGTTACACATGAGGAGGAGATGATCAATGTAACTCCACAACAACTACATAAATGTGTCACTAACATTCAGAACCGTGTGTCAGTGAAACTCTGAGTCTCTCCGTAAGGCTGCACTCGCTACTGGTTATACTGGGACTCTGGATGAGTGAGATCGGCCTGTGTTGGTATTGCTGGAGTTTCTGAAGCTCGTGTGACTCCGCCCTCTTCTGGATGGAGGCGGAGCTAAAGCTCATTTGCATTTAAAGGGACACACACAAAAACTAGCGTTTTTGCTCACACCCAAAAAGGGGCAAATTTAACATAAATTATCTGGTATTTGAGCTGATATTTCACAGACTCATTCTGGGGACGCCATAGATTTATACATCTGGTGAAAAGAGGCGTATATGTCATCTTTAACTACAGTAACCCTGCTGTCCATGTGACCCAGCGTTCGCTCTTCTCCCGCAGGTCTTCCAGGTCGCCTACATCATCATCAAGGCAGCGAACTCCCCGCGACCCGGGAACTGGGTTCTGGAGCGCTCTCTGGACGGGCTGGACTTCCAGCCGTGGCAATATTACGCCATCAGCGACACCGAGTGTCTGACCCGCTACAACGTCACGCCCCGCCTCGGCCCGCCCACATACAAGAGGGACGACGAGGTCATCTGCACATCTTACTACTCACGACTGGTGCCGCTGGAGCATGGAGAGGTGAGTGTGTGTGTGTGTGTGTGTGTGTGAGTGTGTGAGTGTGTGTGTGTGTGTGTGTGTGTGTGTGTGTGTGTGTGTGTGTGTGTGTGTGTGTGTGTGTGAGTGTGTGTGTGTGTGTGTGTGTGTCAGAGCATGTGAGCGGAGTGGAGCGGGAGCGAGCGGGGAGCGCGAGCGGGCGTATCTTGGACAGAGCGCAGAGCAGCATTTTTAAAAGGATGGAGCGTCGCTCTATTTCCCGCTCCAATTTCGCTCAGCGCTCACACCTCGTGTCTGAAGCATGCTCAGTCAAACCTGACCCAGAATCCATCATACACAGTAGATTATTTTCAGTCAAAACTATTAATATAAAACT
>JAULUF010000084.1:282500-285000 GCA_031834385.1 Semotilus atromaculatus
GCTATGTCCTCTTAAGAAGGAATGTTGTTTTAACCGCGGAAAGGCGTCAGTACACTCTGTTTTTCAAGGTCAAATCCTCCCATGTTAATTTCGGACAAAATGGCGGATGGCGAAGTATGATTGGTCAGAGCACCTGTCAATCAAGCTGGAGCTTGATTGACAGGTGATCTGACCAATCATACTTCGCCATCCGCTATTTTGTCCGACAAAGCAGTCAGGAGAGATATTAGATTAACATGGGAGGATTTGAACTTGAAAAACTGAATATACTGATGCCTTTCCGCGGTTAAAACAACATTCCTTCTGATGTTCATTCATGTTTATTTGATGCTATAAATGAACTAGAAGGAAGAGATGATCGGATCACGAGCAGCTTTAACTGATGCTCTACAGCAGGGGTCGGCAACTGGCGGCCCGCGGGCCAAAACTGGCCCGCCAGCAATATTTTCTGGCCCGCCGGATTATTTTGGAAGTCCGTTTTTTTTTATTTATTTTTTTTATCAGCCTATTTTTATTTTACAATAACGGTTTACAAATCCCGTGTATCATTCGTTCAATCGTTTTGGTACTTGATCTGTTTTAAATGATTTCATTGATATATGCCACTAAGGTGTTAAATTAAAAATAAAAATGTGTCTAATTCAGTATAGGCTAGGCTAATTGTTTTTTTCTTTTTTTGATCTGATCACACAATCAGAAAATTAGTCGTTATTCGTTTTATAGTTCAGGAAATATATTTTATTTTTGGTTTTAATTGGAAAAAATGATTTAACGAATGATACACGGACCCATCATATTCCACGATTATATGCCTATACTGCGGGCGCAAACAGACAAAGAAACACCTGAACAACCATTTTTGTAGCAATTTTTAATTTCGTCTTTTAAAACTGAAATAAAAGACAATGTTGCTTGACAAAAGATTGGATAGCCCACATTGTGTGTTTTAGCAAGACGGGATGTGTTGTAAGATGCCGCAATATTTCGGGAGACGTGTGTCAGACATGATTTTGACCTCTTCATTAAGTTTTGTTTTGTAGAAAGCCTGTCTAAAATGTGAATTTCGTTTTGTATCAATTGTATCTTAATTTTAATCAAGGTTTAAACAACCAATTCCCTGGATTTAGGCCTAATGAATAAGAAGCAAATAGCAGACAAAATAACAGGACATGGAGGTGCCGGCGCGATTGCTTATGAACTGGAGCTCGTCTCATAAATGAACCGAAACTCAGCGTTTAAGCTCCCTCACAGACACGAGAAATATATATAGAAAGCTTGTTTATTAATAAACAATAAAAATGTCTCCTACATTTGTAGCATTCATAATCATTACTTTTGCCGGTTCCTTGTGACAGCTTTTGCGTTAGGCTGGCAGCGTCACCACCGAATCAACACCGCAAACATGGGGATTTTTTAGACAATAATCACACAACCTATTCGAAAATCTATAATTAAATAAACTAATCGAATATTCGTCAGTGTAAAACCCGGACACCGCCACACATAGGCCTATGCCTATGTGGCTTTTTGTTAATGACTGTTTTACTACAGGATTTAACACAGAGTAACAGCTCAGTACCAGTTACAAAATACACTGTACCAGTCTGTCGCAGCAGGCAATTCGCATTTTTCATCAATTAATTTCTTAAATTATCCGTTGACTATGCTCTGGCCCGCCATCTAGTGGGAATTTTTTTTTTTGGCCCGATGCCAAACTTACTTGCCGACCCCTGCTCTACAGCGATCTGTCACGACACATTAAAGAGCCACAAAACAGTATTTATTGTTTAAATTTATTTTAAAAAACGACCAAATTTGAAAGGTGAGACTTTGTTTAATATGTTTAATATCAAAAGTAAACGAAAAGTACCCTGGTCTGTCCTGTCTGTCAGCGTGTTGTCAGTCTCTCTGCTCCGTACATGGTGTGTGTGTGTGAGAGCGGCGTAGCTTGACGGACATAGCGACAGTAACTAAGGGGGGCGGGTCTTTTGCGAACGGTCAATTGCTTCAATGCAAATGAACAAGTTTGCCGTTATCTGTAGCGTAGTGACGCGTGTGTTCAAGTGATCCAGATATGAGCAGATTCTGCAATACGCTGTATTTAATATATCATGATGAATCACGAGTATTTGTGCTAAATCTGCGAACACACGAACTTCCCCAGAAAAGTGGGTAAACATAATAAGTAACATGACAAATTGGCTTATGATTTGATTATTTGAGTTGATTATTACGCGCATTTTTCGCGGGTTGGCGGGTGTTCATTTCAAACCCTGTGTGACTTGATCACCGTAAGTTATCTCAAGGAGTACCATGGTAGATTTGTGTTAATGCAGTAACAGTCTGTGTCCTGGTTTTCAGTATTATTACTCCATCAAGGACATCTCGGTGGGCGGGATGTGCATCTGTTACGGCCACGCCCAGAGCTGCCCATGGGACCCCGTTACCAAGGTAAACGAGCTGTGATGGAAGCTGTCAATCAAATGATAGTGTGAACTTT
>JAULUF010000084.1:290000-292500 GCA_031834385.1 Semotilus atromaculatus
GTGAGTGTGTGTGTGTGTGTGTGTGTGTGTGTGTGTGTGTGTGTGTGTGTGAGTGTGCGTGTGTGTGTTTCTCGCTGGCCTGTCACTACACTCACACTCATTAACACATTTACAGCTAATTAGCTTACACACATTCACAGCGTCTGTCCCAAGGGGATTAATGAAATTAAAACATCTAATTATAGCATTCATTGCCATCAGCCCCAGATTTCCATTCAACATGAAATCAAAACTGATGAATATTGCAACTTTAAAAAAAATTTTTTAACTACTTTTAAAGTCCCCCTGTAATCAATAATTGTATCTCTTAAAGCTCGTCTTTGATCACCAAAATTACTTATTTAAAACTTTTTCCTTTAAAAAAAATTCTTCATGCCTTAAAATATCTTGAATGTAACTCGACACCCTTGCCTCATTTAGTATGCGCGGTTCTATGAATATGCAAATGAGCCCCGCCTCCACTCACTCCCTCACTCAGAGATCCACTAGTTGACGATCACACGTTGATCTGATTGGTTACAAGGTCGTTTGTGACGTCAGAAACACCAGCGATTTCACACCGTGTTTTTGAGACTGTCTTTGGTTCACTGCAGTTTTAAGGAGGAAATACTCAGCAATGCTGTCGACTTATGAACTTACACATGTGTGTCTTAAAGCATATTAATAACACCACATAGACACATAAACAACATTAAAAGCTGGATTTTTCCACAGAGGGACTTTAAAATAGTATAATGTTCTAATATAGAATAAAAGGCTATTAATATTCAGTAATATTGAGCTAAACTTGTGCTGAATAATGGCATTATTGTCTTCTGGACAGCTGAAGTTTAGTCAGTTTTATATTTGATGATTCCTGTTTATTACTGTTAAGCTGCATAAATAAACAAAGAAACAATCTACTGTATAAAGAACAATCTACTGTATAAAGAACAATCTACTGTATAAAGAACAATCTACTGTATAAAGAACAATCTACTGTATAAAGAACAATCTACTGTATAAAGAACAATACTGTATAAAGAACAATACTGTATAAAGAACAATCTACTGTATAAAGCGCTTTAGAAATGAAGCTTGAACATCATCTGATGTCCTATGATGATCTGTTAGCCATGGCTCAGTGTTCTGTGTAATGGAGCGTCTCCGTCATGTCTCTGTAGCTCACGGCGTACGGCGGGTTCGTGAACTACAGCGTGGCGTACGACACGTCTGAGGAGAACGTGGACCGAACGCTGAGCTCAGAGTTCAGCGTCATTATTGAGGTAAGATGATAAGTATTCTACTCATGTGACTCAAATGATTTGTTTATCAGATATATAATTGTTTATTGCTTCATTATTACCGTGTTGAAGTCTTACAACAATCAGTGAAGCTTTAAAAGTTTGTTTGGTTACACTTTATTTTAAGGTGTCCTTGTTACAGTGTAATTGAAATATTAATTAACTACATGTACTTACTATAGGGTTAGGGTTTGGTTGAGGGTTAGTTGTATGTAATTATGCATAATTTACTGTTATTACTACGGTAAGTACATGTAACATGTAACATGGACACTGTAAAATAAAGTGTTACCGCTTGTTTTATAGTTACCGTGACGTCAGCGCATCAGTGTGTCAGTGTGTGTGTTTCAGCGCATCAGTGTGTGTGTTGTGTTTCAGCGCATCAGTGTGTGTGTTTCAGCCCTCAGTGTGTTTGTGTGTTTCAGGGTAACGGGCGAGCGCTGAGACAGGCGGCGTCCTCTCGTCTGCTCCTGAACGCTCACACCGAGCAGCGCGTGTCCGTGCGGATCCTCCCGCACTCGTTCACCGACGCGCGCAGCGGCCGCGGCGTTCACAGAGACGAGCTGATGACGCTGCTAGCGGACCTCGCGGCTCTACGGGTTCAAGCTCAGCTGGAGGCTAGCGCTGAGGGAACGCTACGGTCAGGCAGCTAACTGGCGGAAATTAGCTAAAATAATACAAATAATATATATGTATATAAGTCGCTTTGGATAAAGGCATCTGCAGAATTAATAAATATAAATGAAAATATATATATTTACGCACACATATATACTATATACATATATTTACAAAATTTTATGCTAGATGCAATTAATCACGATTAATGACAGCATATTTTATATATATATATATATCATTCTAAAATATTCTAAATATGTAAACACACACACACACACACACATATATATATATATATAAATATAATAATAAAAATGATAAAAATAAAATATACATTTGAAATGTTGCCTTGGAAATAAACTAAACTAAACTAAGTTAAAATTACTAACGGAAAATATATTAAAACTAAAACCAAAATAAATATAAATGAATCCTAAATAGCAATAATAAAAAAATAAAAGCTAATTGAAAATTGTATTACATTTTATTTATGAAATGTTATTATACAGTATACACTCACCTAAAGGTTTATTAGGAACACCTTTTCAATTTCTCATTAATGCAATTATCTAATCAACCAATCACATGGCAGTTGC
>JAULUF010000084.1:305000-312500 GCA_031834385.1 Semotilus atromaculatus
CATATATTCATGGGAGAAAAAATCGATAGCGATATCTTTGTCATCATATCCTTTCAATGGTTAAAGTTACTGCTCACTGCATCTGCTGCACTTTATCTACCATTTTGTTTTATTTTAGAATTTAAAAGATAATAAAGATTGATAAATGAGATCTCTGATTGTAGTCCTTAAAAAAAAGTGTTGTTTAAAAAGTCCTGTGATTGGTCAGCGTGTGCCTGAGCCTGTGTGTGTGTGTTCCTGCTGTGTGTGTGTGTGTGTGCAGCACACATGGAAGTACTTCAACTCTGTGTCCGACGAAGCCGTGAGCCACGCTGACTTCCTGTCTGTGCTGAGCAACGTGGAGTACGTCATCATCAAAGCCTCGTACGGCTCAGGACTGCAGCAGAGCCGGTCAGTGTGTGTGTGTGTGTGTGTGTGTGTGTGTGTGTGTGTGTGTGTCTGTGGTTCAAGTGCGAAAAAAGTCTTGAACCCCTCCGATGAACACTCAATTTTTTACAAATTTTCATAAATATTTTGCGGGTCGAGGGACGGATGAGAACAGTTGGAGCAACTACATAAGTTTGTCTCTGCAGGATCTCTAACATCTCGATGGAAGTGTCTGTGGATGCGGAGGATGTTCCCGAGGGAGCACTGGGAGCACTGGGAGCGGTGGCTCGACTGGTGGAGGCGTGCGAGTGTCCCCCGGGATACGCCGGGCTCTCCTGTCAGGTCAGGGGAACACACACACACACACACACTCAGGGGAACACACACACACACACTCAGGGGAACACACACTCACACACTCAGGGGAACACACACACACACACTCAGGGGAACACACACTCAGGGGAACACACACTCAGGGGAACACACACTCACACACTCAGGGGAACACACACTCAGGGGAACACACACTCAGGGGAACACACACTCAGGGGAACACACACTCAGACACACATTCAGGGGAACACACACACACACACACATTCAGGGGAACACACACACACACTCACACACTCAGGGGAACACACACACACACTCAGGGGAACACACACTCAGGGGAACACACACTCACACACTCAGGGGAACACACACTCAGGGGAACACACACACACACACACACATTCAGGGGAACACACACACACACTCAGGGGAACACACACACACACACTCAGGGGAACACACACACACACACTCAGAGGAACACACACTCAGGGGAACACACACTCAGGGGAACACACACTCAGGGGAACACACACTCAGGGGAACACACACTCACACACTCAGGGGAACACACACACACACACACACTCAGGGGAACACACACTCAGGGGAACACACACTCAGGGGAACACACACACACACACACACACACACTCAGGGGAACACACACTCAGGGGAACACACACTCACACACTCAGGGGAACACACACACACACACACACTCAGGGGAACACACACTCAGGGGAACACACACTCAGGGGAACACACACACACACACACACACACACTCAGGGGAACACACACACTCAGGGGAACACACACACTCAGGGGAACACACACACACACACACACTCAGGGGAACACACACTCAGGGGAACACACACACACACACACACTCAGGGGAACACACACTCACACACTCATCGGCTCAAAACACAGTGTCACATAACTAGGGCTGTCGTCACTTTACATTCGAAAATCGATTGCCCAATCGATCGGACCGACCAACACAAGCTTCGAAAATTAAAATAGGGAATCGATTTTAACGTCCTTTTCTTTTCTGTTCTTCTTCTTTTTTTTTTTTTTACCAAAAATGTGTTTTAGGTGGACAGATCAATCGTACACAGAACATGTAGGATGCTGGAAAATAACCATGTCTTTTTTGTTATCAAAATGCTTTTTAATATTCGCTATTACTTCAATGCCAGTGAACAAGCGCCGTTATTTGTTGCTCAGTGACGTGTGTGTTCAAGCCAGCCAGAAACGTGCAGATTCTGCGGAATACACTGTATTTAATATAGGATGACTCACGAGTTGCGTATTTGCGATAAACCCTTCGGCTACACGAACTTCCCAGCAGAGTGAGTAAACACAGAAACACACCAAACTGGCTCGTGATTTGACAGCGTTTCCCGCCAAAGTTAATTTTACCCGCATTCGGCGGGCGTTAATTTGAATCCCTGAGTGTGTCACTCCTGTTTGTCATTCTGCACGAAACTTCACACCAATAAATCATCAGAAATATTGAATATTGCTGACTTGTGCGTCTCGAGCGCCCTCGTTACGCCCGTCCTCACGCCTGTTAGGTGTCCGTGGATTTGCCTGTATTTGGTGTTGAAAATGGAAACGTCTTTAGACATGGAAAATCGATTCTACAATTGATTCAATGAAACACTTATGTCTCAAAAATCGAACAAGTGACAGCCCTACACATAATGCGTTCGGAAATATGTCTAATAGTTCCTGTCCTTTATCTGAATTTAGAAACTGAGAAAATTATTATATTATACTTTTTATTCTATAATATACACATTTTGAAATATCAATATAAAATTAATATTTAAGAATATGACAATATAATTAATAGTTAATAGTATGTTAGTATATTCTTTTATATTTATTCTATTTATTTTTATACATTGTCTTGTCTTTTATTGTACAAAATGTTAAATATATATAATAACACAATGTAATATATATAATTAATAGTGCATTATTAGAACATTTTACATTAGTAACATTTTTATGTTACTTAGATTTCATACATTATTTTGTATTATATTATTTTATATTATATAATATTATAAGACAATATAATATACAAAAAACAAATAAGTAATCAAAAAATCTTTCTTAATATAAGACTATATAAAATTGTATGTAAATAGTAATTGATAGTATATTATTAATTTTATTAATTTTATATTATCTATATGCCATTTACATTTTAGACAAGACAAGACAATATAATATACAAAACATATATATAAATAATATACAATTAATAATTGATCATATAATTTAATAATAAGGCAATATAATATATAACATATAAATAAAATAAATAAAGTCCCGTTCACACCAAGGACGATAACGCTAAAAATATCATTTAAAAAAAATCTAAATACCATGATTTTATGTCCACAGCACAATTACAATTATAACGACACAATTGTTGGAATCGCTTCAGAATGATGAACGTAAACACTGACAGCCAATCAGATCCGTCCTGTGTAACGAGCTCCAGCATTAAAGCGACAGGCGCCAAACTGCAGCGATATGAATATAGTTATGGTTATTGGTGTGAACGGGCCATAATGTTCCTGTTGATGTTTATGGAAATGCTTTTCGTCCCTATCGGTTCAGTTCTGATCTTTTCAAGTATTCATTACTTATATTAAATTATTACATTGTTTAAATTAACACCTTTTTCGCTAACTGTGATTTTGTATATGTACATTTCTGAAATGCATAACTCAGACAGTCTCCCCAGATCACTCATAATTGTAATATGGACTCATGCATTTTCTGTAAAGCTGCTTTGAAATGTTGTGTGTTGTGAAAAGCGCTTTACAAATAAACGTGAATTGGATTGAATAGAGTTGTATTGAATAGAGTTGTATTGAATAGAGTTGTATTGAATAGAGTTATAGAGTTGAATCGAATAGAGTTGTATCGAATAGAGTTGAATCGAATAGAGTTGAATCGAATAGAGTTGTATCGAATAGAGTTGTATCAAATTGAGTTGTGTTGAATAGAGTTGTATTGAATAGAGTTGAATTGAATAGAGTTGAATTGAATAGAGTTGTATGCTGTGTTGCAGGAGTGTTCTCCGGGTTATTACCGGCAGGCCGCGTCTGAGCTCGACATGAGGGGCCGGAGCCGGCCGCTGGTTCGGCCCTGCGTCCCGTGCCGCTGTAACAACCACAGTGTGTCATGTGACCTGGAGACGGGCCAATGTCAGGTGAGCAAATCCAGATCGCTAAACCCGATCGCTAAACCCGCTTCATCCTCTTCAGACTGATAATAACGGCCCAATCAGTGCTCGAGATGCTAACCCAGTCCTGTGTTCAGGGATGCCAGCACAACACCGCGGGGGAGCAGTGTCACCTGTGCGCCGCAGGGCATTATGGGAAGGTTCAGGGCTCGGTCAGCGACTGCTCGCTGTGTGCCTGTCCACTGCGGGGTCAAAGGTGAGGTCACATGACACGACGGCTGTGTTAGGTCATGGTAAACCAGTGGTTCTCAGACGGTTTCTGTCGCGGCCCCCCTTTAAACCTTTAAATCTGGTGATACATTTTTTTTTTTTTATATAAATAAAAACGGAAAGATTTAAAAAAAAAAAAAAAAACCTACAATAGTTTTACTTTGTAATGTCGCAATTAAACGCCGTTGCAACAGCGGGTTTTTTTCTGCTGATCTCTGAGAACCACTGTGTTAAACATCAAGCTTTTATTCCTGCGGGTTGCTGGCTGCATGCGTGTGCTGGTGTTGTACGTGTGTTTAGCTTCAGCGGGACGTGTGTGTTGTACGTGTGTTTAGCATCAGCGTGACGTGTGTGTTGTACGTGTGTTTAGCTTCAGCGTGACGTGTGTGTTGAACGTGTGTTTAGCTTCAGCGTGACGTGTGTGTTGTACGTGTGTTTAGCTTCAGCGTGACGTGTGTGTTGTACGTGTGTTTAGCTTCAGCGTGACGTGTGTGTTGTACGTGTGTTTAGCTTCAGCGTGACGTGTGTGTTGTACGTGTGTTTAGCTTCAGCGTGACGTGTGTGTTGTACGTGTGTTTAGCTTCAGCGTGACGTGTGTGTTGTACGTGTGTTTAGCTTCAGCGTGACGTGTGTGTTGTACGTGTGTTTAGCTTCAGCGTGACGTGTGTGTTGTACGTGTGTTTAGCTTCAGCGTGACGTGTGTGTTGTACGTGTGTTTAGCTTCAGCGTGACGTGTGTGTTGTACGTGTGTTTAGCTTCAGCGTGACGTGTGTGTTAGAGGGCGCTGGAGATTTCCGCTGCGACCGCTGTGAGGAGGGATACGAGGGCCGCTACTGTGAGAGGTGAGGTCATGTGATGTTACGGCACACACACATACATACATACACACAGACACACACACACACACACACACAGACACAGACACACACACATACACACACACACACACACACACACACACACACACTGACACACACACACACACGTCTGGTCTGCTATCTTTGTGGGGACTCTCCATAAGCATAATGATTTTTATACAGTACAAACTGTATATTCTATCCCCTTACACTAACTTTTGTAACTATAGTCTATATTTATAATGTATATTTTACTTATAAAGTCAGTGTTATTGTACATTTGATTACAGTTTCTGTCCCTGAACACCCGAAAATCTTAAAACACTTCATTTCAATCGTATCTTTGTTCAGTTGCATCTATTTGTTGAGATTGCTGATTTTTTTATTTGTTCTTTTTTAATTACTGAGTGTTTACTGTCTTTAATAATGCTTGACATGTATATTAGTTCGGCTAGTTGTTTTTCTACGTGTTTTTAAACTCATTTTTAAACGTTCCTTGTGTAAATGTTCTTTATCCTGTTGATTTTTGTTCAGCTACAATGAAATGTTTTGCAATAAGACTAAATGTAAATTATATCTAAGTTTTTTTTTGCCTTATTGGAATCGATAAACAGAATAGTAATCGTAATCGTTAACCTTCAGGCGATCCGCTAGCGTAGCTAACGCTCTCTCCGCGCCTCAGGTGTGCGGTGGGTTACCATGGCGACCCGTCGGCGCCGGGCGGCCGGTGTCAGGTGTGCCGGTGTAACGGGACCGGGTCGCTGCACGGTGTGTGTGACGGACACACGGGCCGCTGCGAGTGCAAGCCCGGGGTCAGAGGTCATCTGTGTGACCAGTGTGAGGAGAGACACGTGCTGGTCAGCGAGGAGTGTGTGTGTAAGTGGCATTCACCGTGATAAACTGGAAAATAAGTTAAACTGTCGATGATGCAAACTTCATCAATTCAGTTCAGTTCAGTGTTGATTCAGTTGAGTTCAGTGTTGATTCATTTCAGTTGAGTTCAGTTCAGTGTTGATTCAGTTCAGTTCAGTGTTGATTCAATTCAATGCTATAATAGTTTAAATTTAATTAAAATTAAACCAAATAAAATTTCAGTTGACTTGTTTTTCAGCTCAGTTCAGTTCAGCGTTGATTCAGTTCAGTGTTTATTCAGTTCAGTTGAGTTTCAGTTCAGTGTTTATTCAGTTCAGTTGAGTTCAGTTCAGTATTAATTCAGTTCAGTTAAGTTCAGTTCAGTGTTAATTCAGTTCAGTTCAGTGTTGATTCAGTTCAGTTGAGTTAAGTTCACTGTTAATTCAGTTCAGTTGAGTTCAGTTCAGTGTTGATTCAGTTCAGTTGAGTTCAGTGTTGATTCAGTTCAGTTGAGTTCAGTTCAGTGTTGATTCAGTTCAGTTGAGTTCAGTGTTGATTCATTTCAGTTGAGTTTCAGTTCAGTGTTAATTCAGTTGAGTTGAGTTCAGTTGAGTTAAGTTCAGTGTTAATTCAGTTCAGTTGAGTTTCAGTTCAGTGTTAATTCAGTTCAGTTGAGTTCAGTTCAGTGTTAGTTCAGTTCAGTGTTGATTCAGTTGAGTTAAGTTCAGTGTTAATTCAGTTCAGTTGAGTTCAGTTCAGTGTTGATTCAGTTCAGTTGAGTTTCAGTTCAGTGTTAATTCAGTTCAGTTGAGTTCAGTTCAGTGTTAGTTCAGTTCAGTGTTGATTCAGTTGAGTTAAGTTCAGTGTTAATTCAGTTCAGTTGAGTTCAGTTCAGTGTTAATTCAGTTCAGTTGAGTTTCAGTTCAGTGTTAATTCAGTTCAGTTGAGTTCAGTTCAGTGTTAGTTCAGTTCAGTGTTGATTCAGTTGAGTTAAGTTCAGTGTTAATTCAGTTCAGTTGAGTTCAGTTCAGTGTTGATTCAGTTCAGTTGAGTTCAGTGTTGATTCAGTTCAGTTGAGTTCAGTTCAGTGTTGATTTAGTTCAGTTGAGTTCAGTTCAGAGTTGATTCAGCTCAATTCAGTTATTGATTCAGTTCAATTCAGTTTTGATTTAGTTCAGTTCAGTGTTGATTCAGCTCAATTCAGCGTTGATTCAGTTCAGTGTTGATTCAGCTAAATTCAGTGTTGATTCAGCTAAATTCAGTGTTGATTCAGCTCAGTGTTGATTCAGTTGTGTTCAGTTCAGTGTTGATTCAGCTAAATTCAGTGTTGATTCAGTTCAGTGTTGATTCAGCTAAATTCAGTGTTGATTCAGTTCAGTGTTGATTCAGCTCAGTTGAGTTCAGTGTTGAGTTGTGTTGAGTAGAGTGTGTGTGTCAGTGTGATGACCAGCTCGTGTCTCTCCAGCGTGTGATGACGGATGCACAGGACTGCTGCTGGACGATCTGGACTCGTTAGACGGGTCAGCCGCGTCTCTAAACCTGACGGGTGTCATCATCGCCCCCTACAGCCAGCTCATGACCCTCGAGAACCAGACCCGC
>JAULUF010000084.1:317500-332500 GCA_031834385.1 Semotilus atromaculatus
GCACGGTGAATGTGATTATAACACACATACGGCACGGTGAATGTGATTATAACACACATATGGCACTGTGAATGTGATTATAACACACATACGGCACGGTGAATGTGATTATAACACACATATGTCACTGTGAATGTGATTATAACACACATATGGCACTGTGAATGTGATTATAACACACATATGTCACTGTGAATGTGATTATAACACATATGGCACTGTGAATGTGATTATAACACACATATGTCACTGTGAATGTGATTATAACACACATATGGCACTGTGAATGTGATTATAACACACATATGTCACTGTGAATGTGATTATAACACACATATGGCACTGTGAATGTGATTATAACACACATATGGCACTGTGAATGTGATTATAACACACATATGTCACTGTGAATGTGATTATAACACACATATGTCACTGTGAATGTGATTATAACACACATATGTCACTGTGAATGTGATTATAACACACATATGTCACTGTGAATGTGATTATAACACACATATGTCACTGTGAATGTGATTATAACACACATATGGCACTGTGAATGTGATTATAACACACATATGTCACTGTGAATGTGATTATAACACACATATGGCACTGTGAATGTGATTATAACACACATATGTCACTGTGAATGTGATTATAACACACATATGGCACTGTGAATGTGATTATAACACACATATGTCACGGTGAATGTGATTATAACACACATATGGCACTGTGAATGTGATTATAACACATATGGCACGGTGAATGTGATTATAACACACATACGGCACGGTGAATGTGATTATAACACACATACGGCACTGATCCCAGATGATGCGTTTGTCGTTCCAGACTCTGGATGAGAGGAAGAACCACCTGGAAGGCTGGAGTGTGAATCTCAGGAAGCATGTGGACACTTTAGTGATGGATTTGACCAAAAGAGACGCCCTACAGATGGTGTACCGGGCCGAGGATCACGCGCAAGCCCTCAGCAAACAGGCACAAGCCCTTAACAGGTGCGTCACTCGCTAAACATCCCACAACACGTATCATGTATATAAATATATGTAAATAACTCGATCTTTCTTTTTGTGGTCAGTTCTCTATCCGAGGTCAGATCTGCATCCGTAAACGGCACCAGCGTCAGTCAGACCGACAGCACCATCAGAGGAAACATTCAGATGGCGGGAGATCTGGCTCACACCGCCAATCACAGCGCAAGCTCCGCCCTCGATCTGGTACGTGCACCAGTCACAGCGTACAGGGAGGTTTTTACAAATTAGCTAATAATTAAGGAAAATTGGATGTAACAGTAAAATAAAAATTTTAAATTTTTGGCCTGGATACATTATTTTAATCAAAATAAAACACTAAAAAAGATTTTATTTTATATTTTATTTTATTTTGAAGAGTAATGCACATAAAACCAGGGTTATTATTACCTAAAACTAAAAAACTATTAAGCGTTTTTATTAATTGAAATAAAGCTAAAATTATTTATTTATGATTTATTTAAATTATATTTTATTTATATTAATCTCAGAGTAATGCACCTAAAACAAGGGTTGTTGTTTAAAACTAAATCTACTTTCATTAATCTAAATATATTATAATAATATATATATATATATATTATATAATAAATAATAAAAATTTTGGCCTGTATACATTATTTGAATCAAAATAAAACACAAAAAAATATTAGATATTTTATCTGTTTGCTTGCATGTCATGTTTGCACAAAAATGCTAATTTGTTGTTAAATTATTAAAATAGATACTTAAAATGCTGAATATTTTACGTCCAAGTGATTCGACTGGGAAAAAGGTTTGGGAATCGCTGCTATACATCATCAAAAGTTTTTGAAAATGCAGAATGATATTATGAAGTCTGTAGTCCGTGATGCTGATTGGCCTGTTTTCTGCAAGACGTCAGAGCACTCGCTCACTGCGCAGGGGACAAGGGCGCTTCAGGCGGGCGGCGAGGTCCTGGACACCAGCCGAGCCCTGGGGAAACTCACTGAAGGTGAAACACTCTCTCTCTCTCTCTCTCGCTCTCTCTCTCTCTCTCTCTCTCTCTCTCCCTCTCTCTCTCTCTCTCTCTCTCTCTCTCTCTCTCTCTCTCTCTCTCTCTCTCTCTCTCTCTCTCTCTCTCTCCCTCTCTCTCTCTCTCTCTCCCTCTCTCTCTCTCTCTCTCTCTCTCTCTCTCTCCCCCTCTCTCTCTCTCTCTCTCTCTCTCTCTCTCTCCCTCTCTCTCTCTCTCTCCCTCTCTCTCTCTCTCTCTCTCTCTCTCTCCCCCTCTCTCTCTCTCTCTCTCTCCCTCTCTCTCTCTCTCTCTCTCCCTCTCTCTCTCTCTCTCCCCCTCTCTCTCTCTCTCTCTCTCCCTCTCTCTCTCTCTCTCTCTCTCTCTCTCTCCCTCTCTCTCTCTCTCTCTCTCTCTCTCTCTCACTGAAGGTGAAACACTCATGGGTTTAGCCAACGATAAGAAGTAATGATGACTGTAGACGTGAAGGAATGACTGAAGTGTAAAGCTGTCGACTCGCACACACTGATGTACTGGTGTTTGTGTGTGTGTGTGTGTGTGTGTTCCAGGGCTGGTGTTTAACGTCACTGAAGTAACTAGCAGGTTGAGTCGAGTTAGAGCGAATGTTCAGAACTTCACTCATCTGCTCCCAGAAGCCCTCAGTGTCCTGAGAAACCTGCCGAACGGTACGTGACAGATCAGTACATGCATGTGTGTGTGTGTGTGTGTCTATCTGTGTGTCTGTCTGTGTGTGTGTGTGTGTGTCTGTCTGACTGTAATCCCAGATGACAAAAATACGCATTGAGAACGTTTTGCCATTGTTATTAAATGTATTTCTGAGTGTTTTTCAGAACAAGTTTTTTCTTGATTATGTGAACATTCCATTGTATCTTTCTTCAAACATTATGTGAATGTTACTTTTGAATGTTCTCTGAACATTCTGAAACAAGTAGATACATTTAAAAAACATTCCGTAAAGTTTTTGTGATAATGTTTTGAGTGTGAGTGTGTGTGTGAGAGAGAATGTGTATGATTGATATGAGTGAGTGAGCGTGAGTGTGTGTGAGGTAGAGTGAGTGTGTGTTTGTGTGTGAGTGTGAGAACGTTTGTTCATAACTTTGTGAGAACCTTCTCTGGTATATCAGATGTCTCTCTCTCAGGCAGCAGAGATGAGATCCTCGAAGCGAAGCAACAGGCAGAAGCAGTGAATGCGACTCTACAGAAAGCGCTGGAACGTTTGGAGGATTATCGTGTAAAGCTGGACGAGTCATTCTCTGCGGTCGAGTCAGTGAACACCAGCAGTAGGAGCAACAACCAGCTGATCAGAGACTCACAGGAGACTGGTGAGTGATCTCTCTCTCTCTCTCTCTCTCTCTCTCTCTCTCTCTCTCTCTCTCTATCTCTATCTCTCTCCCTCTCCCTCTCTCTCTCTCTATCTCTCTCTCCCTCTCTCTCTCCCTCTCTCTTTCTCTTTCTCTCTCCCTCTCTCTCCCTCTCTCTCTCTCTCTCTCTCTCGATCTCTCTCTCCCTCTCTCTCTCTCTCTCTCTCTCTCTCTATCTCTCTCTCTCTCCCTCTCCCTCTCTCTCTCTCTATCTCTCTCTCCCTCTCTCTCTCTCTCCCTCTCTCTCTCTTTCTCTCTCCCTCTCTCTCCCTCTCTCTCCCTCTCTCTCCCCCTCCTCTCTCCCACCCCCCTCTGTTCATCACGATCGTCTCTCGTCTCACCCCTCAGCCAGCGCTGCCTCGTCTCGACTGAACGAGGCTCACCTGAAGGCGGAGCGACTGTTTGAGCGGCTGAAGCCTCTGCAGACTCTGGGAGAAACCCTGAGCAGAAACCTGTCGGACATCAGAGAACTGATCAATCAGGCCCGCAAACAGGCGGCTTCGGTGAGTCTCGCGTCATGTGACCTCTCACACACTCACATTCCCATCACGGTCACTCCCATCACACTCACACTCCCATCGCGCTCACAATCACACTCCCATCACACTCACACTCCCATCATACTCACACTCCCATCACACTCACACTCCCATCGCGCTCACACTCACACTCCCATCACACTCACACTCCCATCGCGCTCACACTCACACTCCCATCACACTCACACTCCCATCACACTCACACTCCCATCACCATCACACTCCCATCACACTCACATCACACTCACATCACACTCACACTCCCATCACACTCACACCCACACTCCCATCACACTCACACTCCCATCACACTCACACTCACACTCCCATCACACTCACACTCCCATCACCATCACACTCCCATCACACTCACACTCCCATCACACTCACACTCACATCACCATCACACTCCCATCACACTCACACTCACATCACACTCACATCACACTCACACTCACATCACACTCACACTCACATCACACTCACACTCCCATCACACTCACACTCACACTCACACTCACACTCCCATCACACTCACACTCACACTCCCATCACACTCACACTCCCATCACAATCCCATCACACTCACACTCCCATCACCATCACACTCACACTCCCAACACATTTACACTCCCATCACACTCACACTCACACTCCCATCACACTCACACTCCCATCACCATCACACTCACATCACACTCACACTCACACTCCCCTCACACTCACACTCCCATCACACTCACACTCCCATCACCATCACACTCCCATCACACTCACACTCACATCACACTCACACTCCCATCACCATCACACTCCCATCACACTCACACTCCCATCACGCTCACACTCACACTCCCATCACACTCCGATCACGCTCACACTCCCATCACACTCACACTCCCATCACACTCACACTCCCATCACGCTCACACTCACACTCCCATCACACTCCGATCACGCTCACACTCCCATCACGCTCACACTCCCATCACACTCACACTCCCATCACGCTCACACTCCCATCACACTCACACTCCCATCACACTCACACTCCCATCACGCTCACACTCCCATCACACTCACACTCCCAACACATTTACACTCCCATCACACTCACACTCACACTCCCATCACGCTCACACTCCCATCACACTCACACTCCCATCACGCTCACACTCCCATCACACTCACACTCCCATCACACTCACACTCCCATCACGCTCACACTCCCATCACACTCACACTCCCAACACATTTACACTCCCATCACACTCACACTCACACTCCCATCACACTCACACTCCCATCACGCTCACACTCCCATCACACTCCCATCACACTCCGATCACGCTCACACTCCCATCACACTCCGATCACGCTCACACTCCCATCACACTCACACTCCCATCACGCTCACACTCCCATCACACTCACACTCCCATCACACTCCCATCACGCTCACACTCCCATCACGCTCACACTCCCATCACGCTCACACTCCCATCACGCTTCACACTCCCATCACGCTCACACTCCCATCACACTCACACTCCCATCACGCTCACACTCCCATCACACTCACACTCCCATCACGCTCACACTCCCATCGCACTCCCATCACGCTCACACTCCCATCACACTCACACTCCCATCACGCTCAAACTCCCATCACGCTCACACTCCATCACGCTCACACTCCCATCACACACACACTCCCATCACACTCACACTCACACTCCCATCACACTCACACTCCCATCACCATCACACTCCCATCACACTCACATCACACTCACATCACACTCACACTCCCATCACACTCACACTCACACTCCCATCACACTCACACTCCCATCACCATCACACTCCCATCACACTCACATCACACTCACACTCACATCACACTCACACTCCCATCACACTCACACTCACACTCCCATCACACTCACACTCCCATCACACTCACACTCCCATCACCATCACACTCACACTCCCATCACACTCACACTCACATCACCATCACACTCCCATCACACTCACACTCACATCACACTCACACTCACATCACACTCACACTCACACTCACATCACACTCACACTCCCATCACACTCACACTCACACTCCCATCACACTCACACTCCCATCACACTCACACTCACACTCCCATCACACTCACACTCCCATCACAATCCCATCACACTCACACTCCCATCACCATCACACTCACACTCCCAACACATTTACACTCCCATCACACTCACACTCACACTCCCATCACACTCACACTCCCATCACCATCACACTCCCATCACACTCACATCACACTCACACTCACACTCCCCTCACACTCACACTCACACTCCCATCACACTCACACTCCCATCACACTCACATCACACTCACACTCACACTCACACTCCCCTCACACTCACACTCCCATCACACTCACACTCCCATCACCATCACACTCCCATCACACTCACACTCACATCACACTCACACTCCCATCACGCTCACACTCCCATCACACTCCCATCACACTCCGATCACGCTCACACTCCCATCACACTCCGATCACGCTCACACTCCCATCACACTCACACTCCCATCACGCTCACACTCCCATCACACTCACACTCCCATCACACTCCCATCACGCTCACACTCCCACACTCCCATCACGCTCACACTCCCATCACACTCACACTCCCATCACACTCACACTCCCATCACGCTCACACTCCCATCACACTCACACTCCCAACACATTTACACTCCCATCACACTCACACTCACACTCCCATCACACTCACACTCCCATCACGCTCACACTCCCATCACACTCCCATCACACTCCGATCACGCTCACACTCCCATCACACTCCGATCACGCTCACACTCCCATCACACTCACACTCCCATCACGCTGACACTCCCATCACACTCACACTCCCATCACACTCACACTCCCATCACACTCACACTCCCATCACGCTCACACTCCCATCACACTCCCATCACACTCACACTCCCATCACGCTCACACTCCCATCACGCTCACACTCCCATCGCACTCCCATCACGCTCACACTCCCATCACGCTCACACTCCCATCACGCTCACACTCCCATCGCACTCCCATCACACTCACACTCCCATCACGCTCACACTCCCATCGCACTCCCATCACGCTCACACTCCCATCACACACACACTCCCATCACACTCACACTCACACTCCCATCACACTCACACTCCCATCACCATCACACTCCCATCACACTCACATCACACTCACATCACACTCACACTCCCATCACACTCACACTCACACTCCCATCACACTCACACTCCCATCACCATCACACTCCCATCACACTCACATCACACTCACACTCACATCACACTCACACTCCCATCACACTCACACTCACACTCCCATCACACTCACACTCCCATCACACTCACACTCCCATCACCATCACACTCCCATCACACTCACACTCCCATCACACTCACACTCACATCACCATCACACTCCCATCACACTCACACTCACATCACACTCACACTCACATCACACTCACACTCACATCACACTCACACTCCCATCACACTCACACTCACACTCCCATCACACTCACACTCCCATCACACTCACACTCACACTCCCATCACACTCACACTCCCATCACAATCCCATCACACTCACACTCCCATCACCATCACACTCACACTCCCAACACATTTACACTCCCATCACACTCACACTCACACTCCCATCACACTCACACTCCCATCACCATCACACTCCCATCACACTCACATCACACTCACACTCACACTCCCCTCACACTCACACTCACACTCCCATCACACTCACACTCCCATCACACTCACATCACACTCACACTCACACTCACACTCCCCTCACACTCACACTCCCATCACACTCACACTCCCATCACCATCACACTCCCATCACACTCACACTCACATCACACTCACACTCCCATCACGCTCACACTCCCATCACACTCCCATCACACTCCGATCACGCTCACACTCCCATCACACTCCGATCACGCTCACACTCCCATCACACTCACACTCCCATCACGCTCACACTCCCATCACACTCACACTCCCATCACACTCCCATCACGCTCACACTCCCACACTCCCATCACGCTCACACTCCCATCACACTCACACTCCCATCACACTCACACTCCCATCACGCTCACACTCCCATCACACTCACACTCCCAACACATTTACACTCCCATCACACTCACACTCACACTCCCATCACACTCACACTCCCATCACGCTCACACTCCCATCACACTCCCATCACACTCCGATCACGCTCACACTCCCATCACACTCCGATCACGCTCACACTCCCATCACACTCACACTCCCATCACGCTCACACTCCCATCACACTCACACTCCCATCACACTCACACTCCCATCACACTCACACTCCCATCACGCTCACACTCCCATCACACTCCCATCACACTCACACTCCCATCACGCTCACACTCCCATCACGCTCACACTCCCATCGCACTCCCATCACGCTCACACTCCCATCACGCTCACACTCCCATCACGCTCACACTCCCATCGCACTCCCATCACACTCACACTCCCATCACGCTCACACTCCCATCGCACTCCCATCACGCTCACACTCCCATCACACTCACACTCCCATCACGCTCAAACTCCCATCACGCTCACACTCCATCACGCTCACACTCCCATCACACACACACTCCCTCTCACGCTCACGCTCCCATCACGCTCATGCTCTGATTTCTGCAGATTAAAGTGGCGGTCTCGGCCGAGCGGGAGTGTGTGAGAGCGTACAGACCTGAGGTGACGTCCAGCAACTTCAACACACTCACGCTGACCATGAAGACCTCCGACCCGGACAACCTGCTTTTCTACATGGGCGGCGGCGCCAGCGTACGTCACCGCTACACTGGCGCATTCATATAACGCATAGTTCTTATTAATATTCATATTTATCATTTTAGTTTAAGCTTTAGTACATTTGTCTTTTTTTATAGTTTAGGGTTCTTTATATACTATTTTAGTTTTTATAAATTTGGTTAATTATGTTTTCGTTTAAATTTGAGTAATTTTGTTATTTGCTTTTGTCTTTTTTTATTATTTTTTTTTATTATTAACGTTTTAGTAAATTTGCTATTTTTCTAATATTACTTTTTAGGTTTTATTTATCTTAATTTCAGTTTAAGTTGTAAAATTTAAACTGTGGTTTTAGTTTGTATTAATTTCTAGTTAATAATTTCTATGACTTCACTTATGTCAGCTAGTTGCCATGATAACATTTCTGATTTTAATCTAATATTTATTTTTGTGGATTATCTTGGTTTTATTTCAGTAACAAAAAAATGCTTTTTAATCATTTATTGAGCCAAATATGACTTTTGATATCTCTGTTTATTTATTATGTTTACTTTTGAATGACATTTGCATGATTTCGTCACTTTAAGCGGCCCATCAAAGACAAAACACTTATTTATGGCTAACAACATTTATGGTTTCAGAGTTATTAATGCATGCAGTATGTTTGTATGAATATGTTGTATTTAAATCCGCATCAGGAGGATTTTATGGCTTTGGAAATGCGTAATGGGAAGGTGTCTTTCCTATGGGACACTGGCTCAGGACACACCAGACTGGAGTATCCCGGCCTTCAGATCAACAACGACAAGTGGCACCGGATCAATGCGACGCGGTGTGTGTGTGACTCTCAGCGCTGATCTCAGGTGTTTTAGCTCTTCCTTTGAGTGAGGAACACTGATGTGTGTGTGTGTGTGTGTGTGTGTGTGTGTGTGTGTGTGTGTGTGTGTGTGTGTTGATGCAGGTTCGGGAGACACGGGACCCTCAGGGTCCAGCAGACGGACTCGGACCCGCTTCCCGCAGTGAAGATCTCAGCGTCCGGTTCCTCCACCGTCATGGACATAAGCGCATCCACACGGGTGTTCGTCGGGGGACTCGGGGCTCAGGTCAAGGTGAGACGCTTCACACACACACACACACACACACACTCACACACACACACGGACGTCAGCGGATCCACACGGGTGTTCGTCGGTGCTCTGGTGAAGGTGAGACGCTTCATCATCATCAAGTCCAGATCAAAACGGATCATTTCAGACAAAGGCTCAGAATGAGGGATGAACTGATCATTTTTAACACACACACTCACTCACACACACACACACGCACACACACGCACACACACACACACACACACACACACACACACACATATACACACAGGCTTTTATGTGATTTAATGTTTGTTGCTGTACTGGTTTTATTGTTTAATGTCATTGCTTTTATGGATTTTGTAAGTGTCCTTGAGTGCCATGAAAGGCGCCTATAAATAAAATGTATAATAATAATATAAACACGCTCACACATATATATACACACACACACACACTCACACATATACACTCACTCATACACTCGCACATAAACACACACTCAGACATATACACACTCATACACTCACACACACACACACACACACTGTCGCCTTTTTTCCACCTTTGTTGCCAATGGCTTGACTTGCTTAATTGGGGCATTAAATTTAACATTTAATTTAATATTCAACAATATTATTGATCTCCTGCATTGACACATTATACAAGAACTGAGCTGGACGATGACATCACGGCTTTCTCCAGAGCGGCTGTATATATAAATGAACTAAATTAATAACTTTTTTACAACAAAAATGAAACATCAGTGAACTTACTTAAGCTGGACTATGATGATATTTTCTTCTGGAAACAAACTTGTTTCATAATTGTCCTGTAATCTCTGTGAAGCTGCTCTGAAACACTCTGTGCTGTAGAAAGGTGACTTGACTTGAAACACACATTTATGATTTGTAATGTAAATACTATAGGTAACCTCACTGAACATTAAAATAACACCTTTCTGACCCCATTAACACGTGTTGTGTTTCCCAGAAGCCCCCAGCGGTGAGAACGACCCAGTTCAGAGGCTGCATGGGCGAAGCGGCACTCAACGAGAACAACATCGGCTTGTGGAACTACGCGGAGAGACAGGGCGAGTGTGGCGGCTGCTTCATGAGGTGAAACACACACACACACACACACACACACTCTCACACACACACACACACACACACACACACACTGACGCTCTTTACCAGCTGACCTCTGACCCCCTGTGCCAGCCCCCGCACTGAGGACACGGCGTTCCAGCTGGACGGCTCTGGGTTCTCTGTGGTACAGAAGTCTCTGCGCTCCATGTCCACCAGCGCCGTCATGTTCTTCAGGACACTCTCTCCCAACGGCCTGATGCTGTATCTCGCCTCCAACGGCACGGTACGGCCACACACAACTTACTTTGAAAAGTATTGCATAATTAAAAATTCTATTTTTGGGCAAATGTAAAGACGCTTCCACACCAAAAGTGCAATAATACTTCTCAGGCTGAAGGAAATGCAGATTGACTGCACAGTAAAGGTAGATTACAGTAGAGTACAGTTCAAGCAAACCTTTCAGCTGTTATTAAGAAGAACGGAAGAATAGGAAGTTTAACACTTACTTTAAATCTATAGTCATTTTTGCTTATGGTTTACCTGAATCATCGAAGGTCAGAAACAAGAACATTGGTCAATAAAGTGAGATTAAATGCATAAAAACACTGAAGAGACTTAAACTGCAGTTCCTCCACTGGCCACTAGAGGCCGGCTGCAGAAGAGACTCAGTCCCATAGACCCGCATGTTAAAATGCCCAACTTTACAGCAGAATAAACATGTTTACACTCTGGTGCAAAAAGTGGTTTTGGTCTATATTGCTAATGTTGTCCTTCATGACGACTGTGAGGGGGTGAATATTTTTATAACTCATCCGTTTAAATTGTATTGAGCCTTGAGTTCTGCATAATTAAGGGCGTGGCCACTTGAGTGACAGGTGGATTGCCGCTGATGTCACTGCTAGCCGTTTGTCTGCTAGCGTTAGCGTCACTTCTGCACATTTTCTGTTATCCCTCACGTTTGTCTTCTGTTCTTGTAGAGAGACTTTCTATCCGTCGAGCTGGTGGAAGGGAAGGTTCACCTGACCTTTGAACTGGGCTCAGGCGCACTCACCATGACCTCGAACAGAACATACAACACCGGGGCCTGGTACCGAATCGCCCTGCAGAGGAACAAGCGCAAAGGTGCCGCTTTATTCTCCATTCCTATTGATTAGTTGTTGAACACATCCTTCCCCCGGCTCATTTTGACCCTAAAAATATTTTAGAATAAAAAAAAAAAAAAAATGGTGTTCATCAGAAGGGGTCCAAAACCAGGACACACGTGAACTATGAATACACACAAAAAAAATTTGGGGGGGAATTTTGAAAAGAGTTTTGTGTTAAAAAAGTTACAAATCCTTCCCTCGCTGGTCAATCTGATCCCTTAGGAATGAAGGGAATGTGAGGAACGCTTCAGCACACATAGAAAAAAACTAAAACTGCTCAAAACTCTTACTAAAAATGCTAAAACTTAACCAAAAAAGTATTTATAATGTCTACATGTGTATCTGAACGCACACTGAAGAAACTGTCTTTAGGACCCAGAGGAACAGTTTACTCCATATAGAGATATAAGGCCATCCAGAGTCATGAAATATCATCTGTTATTATTTATTTTTCCACAAGAGGTCGGCAAGGACACACAGTGTAAGAAATTTAGAGCTGAATTAAAAGGGTTATGCATGAGTTATTTTGAATTTAAGTTGAAAGAATGTGAGGAATGTGCTTACATTACTATTTATTGATTATTTATTGATCAAATCTAGTAATTTAAAGGTAAATAAAATAAAAAATCTCCCAAAAAAATGCATTAAAAATATTATTAAAATAAAATAAGCTTTCTGGACAGTAATGAAGTGTAGTGTTGGGTGTTCACGAGGGCCGGACGGGGTTAACACGAGCCTCTGTGCGCAGGACATTTATCGGTGATGGCCGCCGAGAGCCCGTCCGAGAGAGAGGTCATGGAGGCGGAGTCACCGGGCGCGGCCTCTGACCTCAACCGCTCGGACCTCGACCCCATTTACATCGGAGGACTGCCAGCCTCTCGACCAATCAGGTGAGACCATCCTCTCAAGACATGCTGGCGTTGCATCATTTGTTTAAATGTTTCAAATAACTCCTTTTTTGTCTTTAATGCGTCTCTGCACGTCGGCAGGAGGCAGGTCGTCGCTCGCTCGTTCGTCGGCTGTATGAAGAACGTTGAAATCGCTCGCACAAACTTCGACCTGCTGAGAGAGGCGTACGGAGTGAAGAAGGGCTGCGTCCTCAAGGTACAGATATTACAGGCAATTCAACTATTACAAACATTTTCATTCAGTTTTTCAACGCTAAGTGAAATTTATTTTATTTTATTTTATTACAGCTAGTTGCCAAAGCAAAATTTTTATTTAAATGTTTTGTTTTTTTAAGTTTGACTTGAACTAAAATAACGAAACACTAAAATTGAAATAAATAATAAAAACTAGTTAAAGTTATAAAAAATATATAGACATATTTAGGGCCCGATAATGAAACGGGGGGAAAAAACGTATTGCATAGAGCGCTAAACATGCAATTTTTGTAAAACTTTTAATTTAATTATTGTTAAATTGTTTCATGATTTCAATTAATTAGACAAAATTCATTTTAAAACAGAAATTATTATATATATATATTTTATTTTTATTTTTTGTTTTCATTCCCCTTCATTTCTGTTTTTGTGAAGTTTTGTGAAGTTATATATACAGTTGCAATAAAAATGACCCAACCCCCACTGCACATCAGGTTATTGGCCACATTTACAGACTCAGATGTTTGCAATGAACAAATTAAACAAAAGTAATTGAAATAGCTCAACACAACAACAGTGGATTCCCCAAATTCAACAAAGTCTGTAAAGTTTGCCAGTTAAGCTGATTTGCAATGGGAGGTTAATAATTTTGATTGCAACTATATATTTACATTTATTAGTTTTAGTTATTTATTTAGTTTTGTAGATCTTTACAGTAATGTTTGCGTGTGTTCCAGCCCATCCGCAGCGTGTCGGTGTTCGGCAGGGGTTATCTGGAGATGCCCGGGGTCCTCCTGGGTTCCCACACGGAGATCATGAGCAGCTTCTCCAGCACACGGGGTCACGGGGTCATCCTGGCGGGACTCAGCCGGCCCGCGGGACGCTCGCGCAGACACACGCCACAGGTGAGGGCCTCAGCGCGCCTGGACACCTGTCCGGTCGGGACTGGGGTCGGGAAGCGTTTCAATTTAAATTATTGCGATTTCGATTCCAAAATAGATGCAACTGAACAAAGATACGATTGAAATAAACAGTGTTTTAAGATTTTCAGGTGTTCAGGGACAGAAATTGTAATCAAATGTACAATAACACTGCACTTTAAAAAATAAAATGTTATTATAGAGCGGGAATATCAGCGTTATTATATCAGCGTTATTATAGTGCGGGAATATCAGCGTTATTATATCAGCGTTATTATAGAGCAGGAATATCAGCGTTATTATAGTGCGGGAATATCAGCGTTATTATAGAGCGGGAATATCAGTGTTATTATAGAGCGGGAATATCAGTGTTATTATAGAGCGGGAATATCAGCGTTATTATAGAGCGCGAATATCAGTGTTATTATAGAGCGCGAATATCAGTGTTATTATAGAGCGGGAATATCAGTGTTATTATAGAGCGGGAATATCAGTGTTATTATAGAGCTGGAATATCAGCGTTATTATAGAGCTGGAATATCAGTGTTATTATAGAGCGGGAATATCAGTGTTATTATAGAGCGGGAATATCAGTGTTATTATAGAGCGGGAATATCAGTGTTATTATAGAGCGGGAATATCAGCGTTATTATAGAGCGCGAATATCAGTGTTATTATAGAGCTGGAATATCAGCGTTATTATAGAGCGGGAATATCAGCGTTATTATAGAGCGGGAATATCAGTGT
>JAULUF010000084.1:337500-380000 GCA_031834385.1 Semotilus atromaculatus
TAATGGCAGTGAATCGCTGTTTCTGTTCTGAAGTCCATAAAAGTGCATTTTATGACGGATAGATGCACTTTGCATTTTAACAGTCCTTGACTAACACGTGTGTGTGTGTGTGTGTGTGTGTGCGTGTGTGTGTGCGTGTGTGTGTGTGTAGGTGAAGGCCGAGTTCAGTAAGAAGTCAGTGATGGTCAGTGTGGACGGCAGCGACTCCGACCGCATCTCCACTAAAGGACACACACTCGACGTCGAGGGGAAGTTGTACCTCGGAGGAATTCCTTCCACATACACAGCCAAGAGGATCGGAAATGTAACTGATGCTTTTCACTTCAAAACCAGTTTGAAATGTTTTCATATAAAATCTTGATATTGTTTCAGGCTCTACTAGAACAGGTTTTCCTGCTGTAATGTTGATTATTCTCCTCATATTCTCCATTGTTGCGGCTCCTCTCTTCCCAGTCTGTCAGTAACGCTCTGTTTACTTCCTGTCTCTATGAAGCCCCTCCTCCTGAAAAGCACACTGTGCTCTGATTGGTCGGCTGGATCAGTGTGTTGTGATTGGTCGAGCGCTTCGAGTGTGTTTGGGAATGTCCCGCCCCTTACCATAACCACCAGTTTAACACACTACTGACTAACTCCACCAGGCCCCGCCCCTTTATTCTGCGTATGAATTAATATAATGAGGAATATTGTGACGTGTTTGTTCCCAGAAGAAACTCGAGATACAATGGAGGCGTTTCAGGAGTTCAGAAACACTGACTCTGATATAGAGAAGAACTGGAGCTGTTCATGATCACAGCAACAGCACACACTGGAGAGATGAGGATGTCTTTACAGTGAGTTAAATGTGTAAAAAGCACAGTAATGTCCCGTGTTAAACCGGTGTGTGTGTGTGTGTGTGTGTGGTTCTGCAGGTCACACACAGTCTGGCGGCGTGTCTTCAGGACGTGACTCTGAACGGTGTGCGTATGGACCTGAACGGGCCACTGGTGGCCGATGGGACGAGCTCCTGCTTTAGAGGAGCTCAGGACGGGACCTTCTTCAGCGGAGGCGGATACGCAGCTTTCAGTGAGCAGAACCTCCTCTAGAACTCTCTCTCACATCTCAGAGAACAGAACCTCCTCTAGAACTCTCTCTCACACATCTCAGAGAACAGAACCTCCTCTAGAACTCTCTCTCACACATCTCAGAGAACAGAACCTCCTCTAGAACTCTCTCTCACACATCTCAGAGAACAGAACCTCCTCTAGAACTCTCTCATACATCTCAGAGAACAGAACCTCCTCTAGAACTCTCTCTCACATCTCAGAGAACAGAACCTCCTCTAGAACTCTCTCTCACATCTCAGAGAACAGAACCTCCTCTAGAACTCTCTCTTACACATCTCAGAGAACAGAACCTCCTCTAGAACTCTCTCTTACACATCTCAGAGAACAGAACCTCCTCTAGAACTCTCTCACACATCTCAGAGAACAGAACCTCCTCTAGAACTCTCTCTCACACATCTCAGAGAACAGAACCTCCTCTAGAACTCTCTCTCACACATCTCAGAGAACAGAACCTCCTCTAGAACACTCTCACACATCTCAGAGAACAGAACCTCCTCTAGAACTCTCTCACACATCTCAGAGAACAGAACCTCCTCTAGAACTCTCTCTCTCACATCTCAGAGAACAGAACCTCCTCTAGAACTCTCTCTCACACATCTCAGAGAACAGAAGCTCCTCTAGAACTCTCTCACACATCTCAGAGAACAGAACCTCCTCTAGAACTCTCTCTCACATCTCAGAGAACAGAACCTCCTCTAGAACTCTCTCTCACATCTCAGAGAACAGAACCTCCTCTAGAACTCTCTCTCACATCTCAGAGAACAGAACCTCCTCTAGAACTCTCTCTCACATCTCAGAGAACAGAACCTCCTCTAGAACTCTCTCACACATCTCAGAGAACAGAACCTCCTCTAGAACTCTCTCTCACACATCTCAGAGAACAGAACCTCCTCTAGAACTCTCTCACACATCTCAGAGAACAGAACCTCCTCTAGAACTCTCTCACACATCTCAGAGAACAGAACCTCCTCTAGAACTCTCTCACACATCTCAGAGAACAGAACCTCCTCTAGAACTCTCTCACACATCTCAGAGAACAGAACCTCCTCTAGAACTCTCTCACACATCTCAGAGAACAGAACCTCCTCTAGAACTCTCTCTCACATCTCGGAGAACAGAACCTCCTCTAGAACTCTCTCTCACACATCTCAGAGAACAGAACCTCCTCTAGAACTCTCTCTCACACATCTCAGAGAACAGAAGCTCCTCTAGAACTCTCTCACACATCTCAGAGAACAGAACCTCCTCTAGAACTCTCTCACACATCTCAGAGAACAGAACCTCCTCTAGAACTCTCTCACACATCTCAGAGAACAGAACCTCCTCTAGAACTCTCTCTCACATCTCAGAGAACAGAACCTCCTCTAGAACTCTCTCTCACATCTCAGAGAACAGAACCTCCTCTAGAACTCTCTCTCACATCTCAGAGAACAGAACCTCCTCTAGAACTCTCTCACACATCTCAGAGAACAGAACCTCCTCTAGAACTCTCTCTCACACATCTCAGAGAACAGAAGCTCCTCTAGAACTCTCTCACACATCTCAGAGAACAGAACCTCCTCTAGAACTCTCTCTCACATCTCAGAGAACAGAACCTCCTCTAGAACTCTCTCTCACACATCTCAGAGAACAGAACCTCCTCTAGAACTCTCTCTCACACATCTCAGAGAACAGAACCTCCTCTAGAACACTCTCACACATCTCAGAGAACAGAACCTCCTCTAGAACTCTCTCACACATCTCAGAGAACAGAACCTCCTCTAGAACTCTCTCTCTCACATCTCAGAGAACAGAACCTCCTCTAGAACTCTCTCTCACACATCTCAGAGAACAGAAGCTCCTCTAGAACTCTCTCACACATCTCAGAGAACAGAACCTCCTCTAGAACTCTCTCTCACATCTCAGAGAACAGAACCTCCTCTAGAACTCTCTCTCACATCTCAGAGAACAGAACCTCCTCTAGAACTCTCTCTCACATCTCAGAGAACAGAACCTCCTCTAGAACTCTCTCTCACATCTCAGAGAACAGAACCTCCTCTAGAACTCTCTCACACATCTCAGAGAACAGAACCTCCTCTAGAACTCTCTCTCACACATCTCAGAGAACAGAAGCTCCTCTAGAACTCTCTCACACATCTCAGAGAACAGAACCTCCTCTAGAACTCTCTCTCACACATCTCAGAGAACAGAAGCTCCTCTAGAACTCTCTCACACATCTCAGAGAACAGAACCTCCTCTAGAACTCTCTCACACATCTCAGAGAACAGAACCTCCTCTAGAACTCTCTCTCACATCTCAGAGAACAGAACCTCCTCTAGAACTCTCTCTCACATCTCAGAGAACAGAACCTCCTCTAGAACTCTCTCTCACATCTCAGAGAACAGAACCTCCTCTAGAACTCTCTCACACATCTCAGAGAACAGAACCTCCTCTAGAACTCTCTCTCACACATCTCAGAGAACAGAAGCTCCTCTAGAACTCTCTCACACATCTCAGAGAACAGAACCTCCTCTAGAACTCTCTCACACATCTCAGAGAACAGAACCTCCTCTAGAACTCTCTCACACATCTCAGAGAACAGAACCTCCTCTAGAACTCTCTCTCACATCTCAGAGAACAGAACCTCCTCTAGAACTCTCTCTCACATCTCAGAGAACAGAACCTCCTCTAGAACTCTCTCTCACATCTCAGAGAACAGAACCTCCTCTAGAACTCTCTCACACATCTCAGAGAACAGAACCTCCTCTAGAACTCTCTCTCACACATCTCAGAGAACAGAACCTCCTCTAGAACTCTCTCTCACACATCTCAGAGAACAGAACCTCCTCTAGAACTCTCTCTCACATCTCAGAGAACAGAACCTCCTCTAGAACTCTCTCTCACACATCTCAGAGAACAGAATCTCCTCTAGAACTCTCTCTCACACATCTCAGAGAACAGAACCTCCTCTAGAACTCTCTCACACATCTCAGAGAACAGAACCTCCTCTAGAACTCTCTCTCACACATCTCAGAGAACAGAACCTCCTCTAGAACTCTCTCTCTCAAATCTCAGAGAACAGAACCTCCTCTAGAACTCTCTCTCACATCTCAGAGAACAGAACCTCCTCTAGAACTCTCTCACACATCTCAGAGAACAAAACCTCCTCTAGAACTCTCTCTCACACATCTCAGAGAACAGAACCTCCTCTAGAACTCTCTCTCACATCTCAGAGAACAGAACCTCCTCTAGAACTCTCTCACACATCTCAGAGAACAGAACCTCCTCTAGAACTCTCTCACACACATCTCAGAGAACAGAACCTCCTCTAGAACTCTCTCTCTCACATCTCAGAGAACAGAACCTCCTCTAGAACTCTCTCATACACATCTCAGAGAACAGAACCTCCTCTAGAACTCTCTCTCTCACATCTCAGAGAACAGAACCTCCTCTAGAACTCTCTCTCTCACATCTCAGAGAACAGAACCTCCTCTAGAACTCTCTCACACACATCTCAGAGAACAGAACCTCCTCTAGAACTCTCTCTCTCACATCTCAGAGAACAGAACCTCCTCTAGAACTCTCTCTCTCACATCTCAGAGAACAGAACCTCCTCTAGAACTCTCTCTCACACATCTCAGAGAACAGAACCTCCTCTAGAACTCTCTCACACATCTCAGAGAACAGAACCTCCTCTAGAACTCTCTCTCATACATCTCAGGGAACAGAACCTCCTCTAGAACTCTCTCACACATCTCAGAGAACAGAACCTCTTCTAGAACTCTCTCACACATCTCAGAGAACAGAACCTCCTCTAGAACTCTCTCTCACACATCTCAGAGAACAGAACCTCCTCTAGAACTCTCTCTCACACATCTCAGAGAACAGAACCTCCTCTAGAACTCTCTCTCACACATTTCAGAGAACAGAACCTCCTCTAGAACTCTCTCACACATCTCAGAAAACAGAACCTCCTCTAGAACTATCTCACACATCTCAGAGAACAGAACCTCCTCTAGAACTCTCTCTCTCACATCTCAGAGAACAGAACCTCCTCTAGAACTCTCTCACACATCTCAGAGAACAGAACCTCCTCTAGAACTCTCTCTCTCACATCTCAGAGAACAGAACCTCCTCTAGAACTCTCTCACACATCTTAGAGAACAGAACCTCCTCTAGAACTCTCTCACACATCTCAGAGAACAGAACCTCCTCTAGAACTCTCTCTCACACATCTCAGAGAACAGAACCTCCTCTAGAACTCTCTCACACACATCTCAGAGAACAGAACCTCCTCTAGAACTCTCTCTCACACATCTCAGAGAACAGAACCTCCTCTAGAACTCTCTCTCACACATCTCAGAGAACAGAACCTCCTCTAGAACTCTCTCTCACATCTCAGAGAACAGAACCTCCTCTAGAACTCTCTCTCACATCTCGGAGAACAGAACCTCCTCTAGAACTCTCTCTCACATCTCAGAGAACAGAACCTCCTCTAGAACTCTCTCTCACATCTCAGAGAACAGAACCTCCTCTAGAACTCTCTCACACATCTCAGAGAACAGAACCTCCTCTAGAACTCTCTCACACATCTCAGAGAACAGAACCTCCTCTAGAACTCTCTCTCTCACATCTCGGAGAACAGAACCTCCTCTAGAACTCTCTCTCTCACATCTCGGAGAACAGAACCTCCTCTAGAACTCTCTCTCACACATCTCAGAGAACAGAACCTCCTCTAGAACTCTCTCTCACACATCTCAGAGAACAGAACCTCCTCTAGAACTCTCTCACACATCTCAGAGAACAGAACCTCCTCTAGAACTCTCTCTCACACATCTCAGAGAACAGAACCTCCTCTAGAACTCTCTCACACATCTCAGAGAACAGAACCTCCTCTAGAACTCTCTCTCACACATCTCAGAGAACAGAACCTCCTCTAGAACTCTCTCTCTCACATCTCGGAGAACAGAACCTCCTCTAGAACTCTCTCTCACACATCTCAGAGAACAGAACCTCCTCTAGAACTCTCTCTCACACATCTCGGAGAACAGAACCTCCTCTAGAACTCTCTCTCACACATCTCAGAGAACAGAACCTCCTCTAGAACTCTCTCTCACACATCTCGGAGAACAGAACCTCCTCTAGAACTCTCTCTCACACATCTCGGAGAACAGAACCTCCTCTAGAACTCTCTCACACATCTCAGAGAACAGAACCTCCTCTAGAACTCTCTCTCACACATCTCAGAGAACAGAACCTCCTCTAGAACTCTCTCACACATCTCAGAGAACAGAACCTCCTCTAGAACTCTCTCTCACACATCTCAGAGAACAGAACCTCCTCTAGAACTCTCTCTCTCACATCTCAGAGAACAGAACCTCCTCTAGAACTCTCTCTCACACATCTCAGAGAACAAAACCTCCTCTAGAACTCTCTCTCACACATCTCAGAGAACAGAACCTCCTCTAGAACTCTCTCACACATCTCAGAGAACAGAACCTCCTCTAGAACTCTCTCACACATCTCAGAGAACAGAACCTCCTCTAGAACTCTCTCACACATCTCAGAGAACAGAACCTCCTCTAGAACTCTCTCTCACACATCTCAGAGAACAGAACCTCCTCTAGAACTCTCTCACACATCTCAGAGAACAGAACCTCCTCTAGAACTCTCTCTCACATCTCAGAGAACAGAACTTCCTCTAGAACTCTCTCTCACACATCTCAGAGAACAGAAGCTCCTCTAGAACTCTCTCACACATCTCAGAGAACAGAACCTCCTCTAGAACTCTCTCTCTCTCATCTGAGAGAACAGAACCTCGTCATAATTTCAACTTTGTCATAAATTTGTCTGTTTTGTGTGCTAATGTTGTTGTGTAATGCCCTGATTGAGTGTGTCTGCTCCTGCAGTGAAGGAGGGCTATAACGTGGGCTCGGATGTGACGGTGAGTCTGGACTTCCGCTCCACGGCTCCCGACGGGATTCTGTTGGGAATCAGCAGCACGAAAGTGGATGCCATTGGCCTGGAGCTGTTCAACGGACAGGTCAGTACGGTTAGCCTCCAGTACGGTTAGCCTCCAGTACGGTTAGCCTTCAGTACGGTTAACCTTCAGTACAGTTAGCCTTCAGTATGGTTAGCTGGTTAGCCTTCAGTACGGTTAACCTTCAGTACGGTTAGCCTTCAGTGCGGTTAGCCTTCAGTACGGTTAGCCTCCAGTACGGTTAGCCTTCAGTACGGTTAGCCTTCAGTACGGTTAACCTTCAGTACAGTTAGCCTTCAGTATGGTTAGCCGGTTAGCCTTCAGTACGGTTAGCCTTCAGTACGGTTAGCCTTCAGTACGGTTAGCTTTCAGTACGGTTAGCCTCCAGTACGGTTAGCCTCCAGTACGGTTAGCCTCCAGTACGGTTAGCCTCCAGTACGGTTAGCCTCCAGGGACCCGTGTTACGGTGCCCGTGACTGACACTCGACCCGTCGCAGGTGGTGTTCAGCGTGAATAACGGCGCGGGCCGGATCTCGGTGAGCAGCAGGAGCAGTGTGAACATGTGTGACGGGCGCTGGCGGACCCTGGTGGCCAACAAGCAGAAGCACAGCTTGAGTCTCACCGTCGACGGCGTGACGGTGACCGTGGAGAACCCGTACTCGTCATCCACATCGGCCGAGACCAAAAACCCCATCTATGTGGGCGGACATCCAGGTACTGACTTCAGCATCGGCCCGTTTCTATGGGAACTTTTTTTGTCATAATTATGTTTTTTGTGTACATTTTCTTGTCATAATTATGACTTAGAATGTCATGATTTTGACTATTTGTCATAATTTTACATTTTTGTTATAATTGTAACAGTCATAATTATGACTTTTTATAATTTTGACATTTATTCTAGTTATGACTTTCTTTAATTATAATAACGTGTCATAATTTAGAATTTTAGTTATGAATCATGATCTTGACTTTGTTATAAATCTTTTTTATGTCATAATTATGACTTTTTATCTGTAAGTATGACTTAGTATGTCATGATTTTGAATTTTTATCATGATCTTGACTTTTAGTCAAAATTTCAACTTTGACAATTTTGATTTAGTATGTCATGATTTTGACTATTTGTCATAATTTAGAATTTTTTGTCATGATTTTTACATTTATCTCATGAATTATGAGGTATAATTATAGTTATTGATTAAATTCACTTGTATGATTTGTCACAGCTGAGGTGAAGCAGAACTGTCTTCGCACCAGAGAGTCGTTCCGCGGCTGCATGAAGAACCTGCGCGTCTTCAAGGGTCACGTGACTGACGTTCTGGACTTCAGCGCCGCGTTCACACACACACATGTGTTTCCTCATTCCTGTCCTGCATAAAACCATAACTCATCATGTTCTGAGAATAATCATAGAGATTTCACCAAAAACTATGTTAAGTAACACTTTACAATAAGGTCTCATTTGTTAACATTGCTTTTATTTTTGAATAATACAATTACTGAAAATCAAATTGTTAATTTTTGTTAGTTCACAGTGCATCTATTTGATTTTAAAAATGTTTTAATATTTAAGAGTTTTACAGTGTTCATGTTAACTGAAGCCTTATTGTGACGGTTTACCAGATCTGATACTTGTTAATAAAATGCAACTTGTTTGTTAGTCGAGCGTGTCGCTTGTTTGACTGATGATGAAACAACATTCCTCCACTATCTGGAACATTCCAGAACGCTGATACTGACACGGATTCTAACAAAGAGCTTTAGAGACTCAGATGAGAGATCGTATACAACAATGACACACACTGATGAGGTTTCATGTGTTTTAATTGGATTAGTTTCATCATGACCTGTAGTTTCACCCAAATATTACAGCAACTTCATTACATATTTAACATCATGATATGACATCTATGATATGGCTACATCTTCTTCATAATACTCACTGTGATGTTTGGCCGGCGTTTTTTGATGAAATAAGGCTACAGAAAATATTCGTCATGAGCTTCCACAACTCAAACGAGGAACATAAATGCACAAATTCAGTTGGCAACGTCAAGAACATGTTACTATAAAAAAATCCAATCAACAAGTGCACATATCAGTACATAAAAAAACAATAAAAAACAGCTTTAAGATGAAAAAACAAACATATTCAGAGCATCAAAAGTATTATTGGCAGGCACTGAAGTAAATCATCAGGGGTCAAAGGTCATCTGTCCTCTGAATGATCTTCTTTGTTTCGTATGGACTTTAATGTTCAGTTTTTCCTTCAACAGTCCGGTTAGTGTTTGATGACATTGGCATTAATATTCATCTGGTTTAATCTGAGGTCATATTTACCCATGCAGCTCATATTTCAAACCAAAATCAAAAGGCAAAATGTCATTTTTGTATTATTTCAACATTCAAACACAAATTCACATTACTGTAAAATTATTGTAATACATCAGGGCATGTTCTGTTTTTGATTAATGGTCATTCTTATTATTGTAACAGTAATGCATTAATTAAAGGCACTACATCAACTATTATATTAGTGCTGTGCAACGATTAATCTCCAAAATAAAAGTTTGTGTTTACATAATATATGTGTGTGTGTGCTGTGTATAATTATTTTGTGTATATATAATTACACACACATGCATGTATATATTTAAGGAAAATGTATTATTTATATATATATTATATAAATATATATACAGGAAAGAATTTCTTAAATATATACATGCATATGTGTCTATTTATATATACAAAATAATTATACACAGCACACACACACATATTATGTAAACACAAACTTTTATTTTGGATGAGATTAATCGTTCTAATATTAATGTAAACATTTTCTCCCATTTTAGTAATTCATAAACAATGAGAATTTGATATAAAAAGTGTTTTTTGTTGGATTTTGGTGTGAATACGAGCCGCTCGCAGGTTCAGTTCACATGGCTTCATCACAAACATGCAGCTTATAGAAACTATACAAAATAATTATCATACAGCAGGATAAATTAGTGGTATAAATATTTTATGTACATGCTCTTTTTTACACTGGCTAGTGGTTATGTAATGAAACATGCTTCTGTCCGGGACGGTCACACACAGTTTTGGCACCAGGCAAACTCAACGACCAGCATTGAACCACGCCACAAAGGTCACCCTCAGGGCTTGACCTCTGACCTCCGGAGCACCTCTGCAGAACACACACACACACACGTGTCGCGTGTTCAACTGTTCTCAGGTCAGCGTGACTTTAACACCCATTCGCAGTGAGGATTAGCGTGGTAAACATCGAGTAAATGTGCGTCTGGATCCAGGCAGCGCTCGCCTAGACAGAGCCAACCGGTCTTCAGATTAATGCTTCAGTTATTCACTAATATTAGATTATTATCATAATATATCAGAAAATCACTAGGGGTGTAACGATCCCTCATGTCACGATTCAATAAATATCCCAATACTGAACTCTTAAAAACCATATTACTGCGATACTCCAAGACATACGATAAAAGGTTAACAAAAAAATGTAATGCTGATTAAAATGCTAAATTTGATATTACATTGTGTGTGTAAATTAATATTCTTGGACTTGGTGCTGAAACCCAAAGCACAGGACAATACAGACACCAGAATAACAATATTCATGATTCTGAAGCTGAAAATACAGAATTATTTCAGATGAATATGCTTGATCTCTGTCACTGAATAGATATATTTAAAATAATGTCGGACACTTTTTATGGTAACATCAGATATTTGGCATTATCAGGAGCCATAAATATTCCCATTATATTCAACATTATATATAGTAGTTTAATGTAGTACTGACACTAAAACTCTGTCAACTTGAATTTTTTCATGAACTATCCGCGACACATATTGTTGCATTTTTGTATTGTGATATATTGTGACACGATATGTTGTTACACCCCTAATAATTACTCTTTATTATTACTAATGGCTCTGATGATGTTCGACTCACCGATGTTCCCTCCCACCTCGAACAGACACTGTCTCAGTCGTCGACTAGCGCTCCGCGACCCGCGCCTGCAACCCACAGTGATTGGTTAAGGACATCGGTTGGGTGGGTCATGTGACCTGTGTGTGCTGAAGTGGGTCATGTGACCTGTGTGTGCTGAAGTGGGTCACTAACCCGTTCTCGATGTCGAAGCGTGCCGTGATGTCTCTGGCCTTCATCTCGCAGCTCAACTGAATCGCCATCGAAACCTTAGCGTGAAGCGGCGCGTGAACTCTGATGACCCCGTCACGAAGATCAGTGACCTGAGGAACACACACACACACACACACACACACACACACACACACATTTTATCAGAAATCACTTTATCAGCTTATTATTACTAGTAGCGGTGTAACAATATTTCGTGTCACAATACATTTAACAAAAATGCAACAATATGTCGTGGATGGTGAGAATGTGTATCGTGGATATAAAGATTACTGTGTGATAAAAAAAGTTTTAGTGTTAGTACTGCGTTAAACTTCTATATTTCAATATAATGTATAATGCTGCAATGGGGGAATATTTGTGTAAAAAGTGTCCGACATTATTTTAAATATATCTAGTCCGTGACAGAGATCAAGCATATTTGTCTATAATAATTCTGTATTTTCAGCTTCAGAATCATGAATATTGTTATTCTGGTGTCTCTATTGTCCTGTGCTTTGGGTTTCAGCACCAAGTCCAAGAATATTCGTTAAACACGCACAATGTAATGTGTGATCACATTTGTACAATACAGTACATTTGTTGTTCATCTTTTATCATGCCTTTTATCATATGGAGTATCACAATAATATCATATTGTTAGATCAGTTTAGCAAAATGTCAATATAAATCGTGACATTAGGGTATCTTTACACCCTTGTACTATATTTCACTGTTTGTTTACACTCAGTGCAAGTTACATGTTTTTCGCCAGAAGGTGGCGCCAAATGACGTATTTTACTGTCTATGGTGAGGACAGCTAATTCGTTGAAAAACTCTTTGATTAATTTAGGAACTAAACAAGACTGAAATTATTTTAATAATTACTTTATTGTAGATTTTTTAAATTATTATTATTTTTGAACACCACTTTAAGGCTCAACTGTCGAGCAACACGTCACCGAGGAAATTGCGCGCCAATATCGATCAGACCAACTGACTGACGGCCGTCACGTGAAATCAGCGCTAAAAGAAACTTCCTCAGCGGTCAGACTCATGATGTATTATTTCACGACTTTATGGCTGGACCTGGAGAGTAAAAGCTCTAACAGACGAAGGTAATCGCACACGTTCAGTTTCTTTCTCTCATACTCTATATAATAGGCTACTACAGTGCTGTTACTAGCCCGCGCCGTCGTGGCTAGTTCTGAGTGACTTTACATAACGGAGAAAACTGAATTAGTAACGGATACTATCAACGGCACATTTGAATATGTGGCGGGAGACGTAATCCATCTGAACATATTATTATCGGCTGATGTAAGTGATGTTTTTGGCGCTCAAGTTAAAATACGTAGCCTAATGTTTAATGTGATAAGTAAACAACTTATAGATGCAACATTCGTCCGCTCCGGATACGTCAGCGCGTCCGCCATCTTGGATTTGTCAACATTTCAGCAAGGGGGTAATCCATCGACCGGAAGTTGAAGCCGGCCGCGTGCCGCCATCTTGTAGCAGAACTTCACTTGCGTTAGCATTTCCATTGACTCCCATTCATTTTGACGTCACTTTGGCAGTGAATAACTTTACATCTGAGGCGTTTAAAGACTCCATTTGTCCATTATTTATTTCTAAAGAAACACGACAATGTATAAAGGGCTCCATTACCTTCTATGTTACATTATGGCCCCGTAGAAACAGTTTTTGTAAAAATAGGCAAAATAGGCTAACGATTGCGTCATAACCACTCGACGCCCTGTCGCACAGTACAGAAATTACCGTACAGACAGGAGGAGAAGCTCACAGACAATCAATGCATTAACTTAATATGGCGTACTGGCGTTACATTTTAAAATAAATACTATACAAATTACTTACTCCTGCTCACTCACACCAAAGAACTCTTTGCTCAAGCTCGCCGTCTCTGCAAGATTAACGTTGGCAGTTTTCATGCACAGCTACTAGAAGATTTACATCTGTCAGACAGGGTGCTCACGTCATCGAGGTTAGTTTGAGTCGGTTTGAGTCTGCGCATCAAGAACGGAAATGCTAAAAAATCGCTAAAAATGGGCTTCAATTGTCTCAACTGAGTTCCAATAAGATGACTCTGTCCACTTCTTATACTGTCTATGCATTTCAGATGCTGTCGTCACAGAACAAATCATAAAATCGCGTTCTGCATAACATCATAATATTACGATACACCAGAAATTCTCCAATGATTTCATCAACGCGTATTATGTACTTAGTCCCTCTGAGATTTTAAGTTAATAATTCAATAATTTAACAACTCAATCACGTTCTCGGCAGTGTTATTAAAGCATAATTTAGATTTAATATACACACATTATATAAACGCAAACCTTTATGTTAGATATACGATTAATTGATTAGACCACACTAGTTTTATGTTATACATTTATTTTATGGTTAATTAATCGTTTTTATTCATTTTATTTCAATTTTAGTTTATTTTAGTGCTTAAAGTGAAACTTTAACAGATGCACGGCTCCCCAGTGTCGGTTAAGTTTTATCCAAGCGAGAAACGAAGGTTCAGTCCCATGAGCACTCACTTCGCCACGGTCTCGGTCCTTCTCCGTGTTCCATCTCCTCAGTAGTCTGCGTTTCGTTTTCTCTGAGGTCGGCGTCTTCTTGCCCATGGCGGCTTCGTTCATTTTTCTGACGTGGGAGATCAGGAAACACGGGACCTGTGGATACGAATATCAGACGTCAGCGACTCAATATTCATGAGCCCAGCTAATTTCTGAATATCAAGCGAAAACATGGTTAATGTAGCTTCATATGCTCTGGACTTTTACTACAGTAACACCACGTTTTCTGGACTTTTACTACAGTAACACCACATTTTCTGGACTTTTACTACAGAAACACCATGTTTTCTGGACTTTTACTACAGAAACACCATGTTTTCTGGACTTTTACTACAGTAACACCACGTTTTCTGGACTTTTACTACAGTAACAACATGTTTTCTGGACTCTTACTACAGCAACACCATGTTTTCCACACTTTTTTTAAATACATCTGGATATGAAGTGATCAACGGGGTTAATTAGCTGCAGATGCTCACCGTCCACAGCAGGTCCTGATGGGTAATGAGGAGACGCACGAGTTGGGCGGCACTGACGGCGACCTGCATCTCCTCCTGTTTGGCGTTCTTCCCGCGGAAAGTGAAGAGATTTGGCGCTACGATCATGGAGACGTTCCACAGACTCATGCGGTTCTGCTCCTCGTACGCCACCACCTTTCTCAGGAACTCCAGAAGAGCCTGAGAACAAACACCGCAAACATATTATATTTATATTCACCGCAAACATCATCAGGTTTATATTACTAGAGAATTCTTACATACTCTAAACAGGAATTTTCTCTGGAAACATGCATAAATTCGACTCGCACTGCATTGAAGCTTCATTCCCTGCAAGTCGAAGCCAGTGACCTCTGCTTTTAAGCTCCAGGGTTAATAACCTCTACTGCATCTGTACTTCTGTACTGCATCTGTACTGCATCTGTACTTCATCTGTACTGCATCTGTACTGCATCTGTACTTCATCTGTACTGCATCTGTACTGCTTCTGTACTTCATCTGTACTTCTGTACTTCATCTGTACTTCTGTACTTCATCTGTACTTCTGTACTTCATCTGTACTGCATCTGTACTTCTGTACTGCATCTGTACTTCTGTACTGCATCTTTACTTCATCTGTACTGCATCTGTACTTCTGTACTTCATCTGTACTTCTGTACTGCATCTTTACTGCATCTGTACTTCATCTGTACTGCATCTGTACTTCATCTGTACTTCTGTACTGCATCTGTACTTCTGTACTGCATCTTTACTGCATCTGTACTTCATCTGTACTGCATCTGTACTGCATCTGTACTTCTGTACTTCATCTGTACTTCTGTACTGCATCTTTACTGCATCTGTACTTCATCTGTACTGCATCTGTACTGCTTCTGTACTTCATCTGTACTTCTGTACTTCATCTGTACTTCTGTACTTCATCTGTACTTCTGTACTTCATCTGTACTTCTGTACTTCATCTGTACTGCATCTGTACTTCTGTACTGCATCTGTACTTCTGTACTGCATCTGTACTTCATCTGTACTTCTGTACTGCATCTGTACTTCATCTGAACTGCTTCTGTACTTCATCTGTACTTCATCTGTACTTCTGTACTTCATCTGAACTGCTTCTGTACTTCTGTAATTCATCTGAACTGCTTCTGTACTTCTGTAATTCATCTGAACTGCTTCTGTACTTCTGTAATTCATCTGAACTGCATCTGTACTTCTGAACTGCATCTGTACTTCTGTAATTCATCTGAACTGCATCTGTACTTCTGTAATTCATCTGAACTGCATCTGTACTTCTGAACTGCATCTGTACCTCTGTACTTCATCTGTACTTCATTTGTACTTCTGTACTTCATCTGTACTTCTGTACTTCATCTGAACTGCATCTGTACTGCGTTTCCAGCCGATATCAGCAGGAACAGAATCAGTGCTGAATCTCCACATGAGAATATGGGCACAAAACATGACGTCAAACAGGCCTGATTCTCTCTCACGTCTCTGTGTGTGTGTGTGTGTGTGTGTGTGTGTGTGTGTGTGTGTGTGTGTGTGTGTGTGTGTGTGTGTGTGCGTGCGGAGCCATTAGCGAGATCATACGTATTATTTATGCTGCTCGTCCGACCGGTTCATCAACTTCACCTGAGAACATGTTTATTTAAATACTTCACACACACTCAGTTCTCTAAATAGGGACATTCAATAGACTCGTACTGTTTTATTTACACTAAACCACAGAACACTTTTAAGATAAAAAAAAACCACAATTAATTTTATTCTATCTTTCAATTAACATTATTATATTCCGTTCAAGTAACGGAAATGTTTTTTTATGGTTTTAGTTAACTATAATAATGAATAATGGAACTTATTTATATTATTTAATTATTTAAAATTACCGCTAGTCATAGTTTCAGTAAATAAACGGTTTGAAAATATCATTATAGCAGAAGTTTCATAAATACATTGATGACCTTTTATTGTCTTTGAAAATGTGTTGGAGTCAGAAAGCCTCACATCTGTCACAATATATCGCAATACAAAAATGCAACAATATGTATTGTGGATAGTTCACCCAAAATAAAAAGTTTTAGTCAGTACTACATTAGACTACTATATATAAAATGTCAAATATAATGTATAATAATGCAATGGGGGCATATTTATGGCTCCTGATAATGACAAATATCTGATGTTACCATAAAAAGTAGCCGACATTATTTTAAATATATCTATTCAGTGACAGAGATCAAGCATATTCGTCTGAAATAATTCTGTATTTTCAGCTTCAGAATCATGAATATTGTTATTCTGGTGTCTGTATTGTCCTGTGCTTTGGGTTTCAGCAGCAAGTCCAAGAATATTCATTTACACACACAATGTAATATTAAATTTAGCATTTTAATATACATAAATGTTTTTTTTACCATTTATATGTCTTGGAGTATCGCAATAATATGGTATGGTGAGTTCAGTATCGGGATATGTATGTAATCGTGACACGAGGGGATCGTTACACCGCTATTATAGAGTTGATGATCTTCATAAACAGCGTGTGGAGATGAACAGACCTTCAGCGTGTCTCTGTTGGCTTCGGGAAGCAGCATGATGAGAAGATGAAGAGCCTGGATCTGGTGTTTGGGTGATGAGATGCCTGACACACGGAGAGATAGACAAAGAGATGAGTGACGTGACTCTGAACGGACACGAGCCGCGTTTCCATTACCCTTCAAATTGCCTAAATTGAAATTGCGAATTTAAAATCGATCAAGAGCTAAAAGCAGAGACTCCCAGAAACCCCTCCTACGAGCTGCTCAGTGTACGGGTCTTTCCTTGTCATTAATGCTTGGAAAACACGTCTACGTCTCCTTAAAATAAAACTGTGGTGGCTGGGATATATGTAAATCTACCAACATCCGTTGCTATAATTGTTGGAATGATTCATCACGAGAGGAAAAAAATATGTTTTAGTTGCATAACATCGGTTAATGGAAACGCGGTCATTTAGCAATAGTTTTAGAAAATCATTTAGAAAATCATGCAAAAGTTTGGCGCAAATCTGTAATGAAAATGCAGCTAGTGGTGTACTGTGTGTGTGTGTTCAGACTCACTCTGAGCCGCTGTGAACGCTGGTAAATGCTGTTGGGTTAGCAAAGGATACGGCAGCTCGCGGATAAACATCTTCAACAGACCCGCCGCGTCGTTCTGACGCACCTGATCCCAGTCGAAACGATCCTCGTAGAACTTCAGCTCCAGCTCCTGGCGCAGGTGCTGTGGGGGACAAACACATGCATTTTTAATATTAGGAATTTTTAAGGCCAGACAAGGAATTTGTTGAGGTAAATTTGTTAATAATAATAATAATAATAATAATACATTTTATTTAAAGCGCCTTATCAGGACCCAAGGACACTGTACAAAGCAGATAAAAACCATTAAAACAGATAACAAGATAACATTGAGGTGATATGGGTCAGGCGGAATATGAATGTCTAAACAAGTGAGTTTTGAGTTTGGATTTGAAAAGATTAAATGAGTCCATGGTACGAAGATCTGGAGGGAGGGAATTCCAAAGATGTTCTATTCTTTATATTCTAAAGAATGATTCGTCTACACGTCTGCGCTCATATTCAAACGCGCACACCTATAGACTAAATACGTAATACGCATGTGCGTTCTGTCTGCGTTTTCACAGATTCCCTTTTTTAATTCTTTTTTTTTTATTATTCAACGCTTGCACCTTGGAACCTTTGTCAAGGTTTGCGTTCTCGAGCACCAAACACTGTTGTTGTGAGAATGAGCGGTCAGAGGACATTCAGGGTTTTCTATTTCTAAGCGGCCCCTAAGGTAATAACTAATGATCTTTGCAACGGAAGTGAATCAATCAAAACTAACTTTATCTGGACAATTACTTTATTCTAGAGCTGCTGTAAAGCCAAAACAATCTCTGTTACCTTCATTTTCTATTATCACTGTAAAGCTGCTTTGAAACAAACTATATTGTTAAAAGCGCAGTATAAATGAAGCTGACTTGACCTGACATGAAACCAGCAGGAGTTACTCGTGGCCAAATTCATCAGTTGATGAACCGGTCAAATAACACTGAACTAAAATGTGGGAGAAATCCAGGTCAGATGCTTTACGGATGTTTTACTGAGCAAAACTACACAAATACTGGCCAGGCCGTGTTCCAGTATTTACCTTTACTCTGGATGCGGATCCCGGGACCCTGAGGATCCCCTCCGTCTGTAACCCTGTCTGCTCCAGTTTAGACAACAGCTGAAAACAGAAACACATGATCATTATCACATGAGACACACAAACACACGTGCTGGGTATGAACATGACTTTTTGGACATTCACTACAGTAACACCATGTTTTCCAGGCTTTTACTACAACAACACCATGTTTTCCAGGCTTTTACTACAGTAACACCATGTTTTCCAGGCTTTTACTACAGTAACACCATGTTTTCCAGGCTTTTACTACAACAACACCATGTTTTCCAGGCTTTTACTACAACAACACCATGTTTTCCAGGCTTTTACTACAACAACACCATGTTTTCCAGGCTTTTACTACAACAACACCATGTTTTCCAGGCTTTTACTACAGTAACACCATGTTTTCCAGGCTTTTACTACAGTAACACCATGTTTTCCAGGCTTTTACTACAACAACATCATGTTTTCCAGGCTTTTACTACAGTAACACCATGTTTTCCAGGCTTTTACTACAGTAACACCATGTTTTCCAGGCTTTTACTACAACAACACCATGTTTTCCAGGCTTTTACTACAACAACACCATGTTTTCCAGGCTTTTACTACAACAACACCATGTTTTCCAGGCTTTTACTACAGTAACACCATGTTTTCCAGGCTTTTACTACAACAACACCATGTTTTCCAGGCTTTTACTACAGTAACACCATGTTTTCCAGGCTTTTACTACAACAACACCATGTTTTCCAGGCTTTTACTACAGTAACACCATGTTTTCCAGGCTTTTACTACAGTAACACCATGTTTTCCAGGCTTTTACTACAACAACATCATGTTTTCCAGGCTTTTACTACAGTAACACCATGTTTTCCAGGCTTTTACTACAGTAACACCATGTTTTCCAGGCTTTTACTACAACAACACCATGTTTTCCAGGCTTTTACTACAACAACACCATGTTTTCCAGGCTTTTACTACAACAACACCATGTTTTCCAGGCTTTTACTACAGTAACACCATGTTTTCCAGGCTTTTACTACAACAACACCATGTTTTCCAGGCTTTTACTACAGTAACACCATGTTTTCCAGGCTTTTACTACAACAACACCATGTTTTCCAGGCTTTTACTACAACAACACCATGTTTTCCAGGCTTTTACTACAACAACACCATGTTTTCCAGGCTTTTACTACAACAACATCATGTTTTCCAGGCTTTTACTACAACAACACCATGTTTTCCAGGCTTTTACTACAACAACATCATGTTTTCCAGGCTTTTACTACAGTAACACCATGTTTTCCAGGCTTTTACTACAGTAACACCATGTTTTCCAGGCTTTTACTACAACAACACCATGTTTTCCAGGCTTTTACTACAACAACACCATGTTTTCCAGGCTTTTACTACAGTAACACCATGTTTTCCAGGCTTTTACTACAGTAACACCATGTTTTCCAGGCTTTTACTACAACAACACCATGTTTTCCAGGCTTTTACTACAACAACACCATGTTTTCCAGGCTTTTACTACAACAACACCATGTTTTCCAGGCTTTTACTACAACAACACCATGTTTTCCAGGCTTTTACTACAACAACACCATGTTTTCCAGGCTTTTACTACAGTAACACCATGTTTTCCAGGCTTTTACTACAGTAACACCATGTTTTCCAGGCTTTTACTACAACAACATCATGTTTTCCAGGCTTTTACTACAGTAACACCATGTTTTCCAGGCTTTTACTACAGTAACACCATGTTTTCCAGGCTTTTACTACAACAACACCATGTTTTCCAGGCTTTTACTACAACAACACCATGTTTTCCAGGCTTTTACTACAGTAACACCATGTTTTCCAGGCTTTTACTACAACAACACCATGTTTTCCAGGCTTTTACTACAACAACATCATGTTTTCCAGGCTTTTACTACAGTAACACCATGTTTTCCAGGCTTTTACTACAGTAACACCATGTTTTCCAGGCTTTTACTACAACAACATCATGTTTTCCAGGCTTTTACTACAGTAACACCATGTTTTCCAGGCTTTTACTACAACAACACCATGTTTTCCAGGCTTTTACTACAACAACACCATGTTTTCCAGGCTTTTACTACAGTAACACCATGTTTTCCAGGCTTTTCCTACAACAACACCATGTTTTCCAGGCTTTTACTACAGTAACACCATGTTTTCCAGGCTTTTACTACAGTAACACCATGTTTTCCAGGCTTTTACTACAACAACATCATGTTTTCCAGGCTTTTACTACAGTAACACCATGTTTTCCAGGCTTTTACTACAGTAACACCATGTTTTCCAGGCTTTTACTACAACAACACCATGTTTTCCAGGCTTTTACTACAACAACACCATGTTTTCCAGGCTTTTACTACAACAACACCATGTTTTCCAGGCTTTTACTACAGTAACACCATGTTTTCCAGGCTTTTACTACAACAACACCATGTTTTCCAGGCTTTTACTACAACAACACCATGTTTTCCAGGCTTTTACTACAACAACACCATGTTTTCCAGGCTTTTACTACAGTAACACCATGTTTTCCAGGCTTTTACTACAACAACACCATGTTTTCCAGGCTTTTACTACAACAACACCATGTTTTCCAGGCTTTTACTACAGTAACACCATGTTTTCCAGGCTTTTACTACAACAACACCATGTTTTCCAGGCTTTTACTACAACAACACCATGTTTTCCAGGCTTTTACTACAACAACACCATGTTTTCCAGGCTTTTACTACAGTAACACCATGTTTTCCAGGCTTTTACTACAACAACACCATGTTTTCCAGGCTTTTACTACAGTAACACCATGTTTTCCAGACTTTTACTACAACAACACCATGTTTTCCAGGCTTTTACTACAGTAATACCATGTTTTCCAGACTTTTACTACAACAACACCATGTTTTCTAGGCTTTTACTACAACAACACCATGTTTTCCAGACTTTTACTACAACAACACCATGTTTTCCAGACTTTTACTACAACAACACCATGTTTTCCAGGCTTTTACTACAGTAACACCATGTTTTCCAGGCTTTTACTACAACAACACCATGTTTTCCAGGCTTTTACTACAGTAATACCATGTTTTATGAATTTTTACTACAGCAAAACTATGTTTTCTGGGCATTTACTACAGTGACACCATGTTTTGTAGGCATCTACTATGGTAACACCATATGTTTTTTATTTGTACCATGATAACAGCACAGTCTTGTTTGAATAGAATAGAATTCTTTATTGTCATTGTACCAGGTACAACTAAATCAGATGGCATTCCAATTCTCGCAGTTGTGCTGTTGTTTTCTGACGGAGATGATTGAGATTCCAGCTCATTCAGACACACAGAGAGTCTTTATCAGTGACTGATAAGGTTCAGGACTCATCAGCTGTCAGCGCTGGAGTTCTACCCTCCGGGAGTCTCCGTATCTTCCCGTCAGGTCTCCAGTTTCCCAACACAAATACTGACAGTGTTGCAATGTCGGAAGAATCTCGGAACGAGCAGATTCACTCCTGAGAGTTTATTAAAGCATCTATTTTAATCCTGTTTCTAAGCGTTCCCTCAATAAACCTCTCGAGCGCCTGAAGGGGTGAAACAGTGAAACAATAAACGGCCTCCCTCATACCACTTAAAAACAGAAACATCGAGGTCAAGACAGCCGTGTAAAACAAACCAGAGCACTTCTAGCCACCGCCTTTGTTTTCTGGAAAAGCGAGAGTAGCGTGGGCCGCCAGGTCAGGATGATGTGAGATAGCGAGAAGTGCTGACTAGGAACTTTCCGGAAAAGCCTGCACACACAATCGTGATCACAATATTCCAGTGTTTAAACCTCGTTCCTTACAACCGAAGAGGGAAAGAAGAGCCACGTACCTTCCTGAAAACCAGAGGAACTCTGGAGCCGGGATATTTCTTCTGGTCGTTCTCCAGCAGTGTAGTGAGAGGAACGCCGAATATCCCGCTGTCTGTGGGAAACAATCGACAGCGGTAATAGTAGCGCTGCCCTCGACTAAACATGTTTTCTAGTCGACTAGTAGTCGTTCATTTAAGCCATTAATCACTAATCACAAGTCAAAAATCTTAATAATGTGCCTTTAATTGTGTATATAATGTATGTATGCCCTAATCAGCACACAAATTCAAACAAAAAGGTTTTAGTCCGCAGAGAACGCTCTCCACACAAACACTTAGATATGCGACTAAAATAGCGCACATTTATCTAGGTTAACATTAGACTTGTAAAGTGATGAGGCATATTTGAGGTTGAATAATGATATGCGAATGTTTGGATTTCTTGCCGTTAATGATCTGGCCGTTACAAGCCTGCGTGATTTCAACCCTTTTTCGAGTTTTTCTTTCTGCGACAGATCAAATTTAGGTTGACTAATGGTTTGTGGACTATTAGGAAGCAGCCCTAGTTAAAGGGACAGTTCACCCAAAGATGAAGATCAGCCCATGATTGACTCTCCCTCAAGCCATCCTAGTGTATATGACATTCTTCTTTCAGATGAACACAATCTGAGTTATTTTAAAAATGTCCTGGCTCTTCCAAGGTTTATAATGGTAGTGAATGGCTGTTTCTGTTCTGAAGTCCATAAAAGTGCATCTATCCATCATAAAAGTGCTTTTATGATGATGTTCATCTTTGGGTGAACTGTCCCTTTAACGGTCATGTTCCTGTGTTCCTGAGTGCGGGTGGTTGGGACGCACCTCGAGCTTTGCTGCGCTCCACGCGGTTCCTCTTCATCTCGATGCCCATGATGTCGTAGAATGTGGTCAGTTCGATCAGAGAGATGTATCCGATCTTCCTGATGTCCTCCGACGACAGATCGTTCACTCGCGTCACACCCTGTCTGGGCCTCGCCGTCTGAAAGGCCTGAACACACCACAGACCTCATCACACCGCATCTGGTCTGACCTCACTGTACAAAATGCTTTCGGTAAATGCTGCGTTTCTGTGTCGAGCAACAGAAGCGTAAACACTGCCGGGTAACGCGCATGTCTTTCCCCGTTTTCTTTCCTGTGATGACATGGTTAGGGTTTAGTTTGTTTTATTTGGAGCTGATATGCAGACGTTTGGGCTCAGCAAGAAATTAATACTTTTATTCAGGATGGGCGCATTAAAATTGGTCAAAAGTCACAGAAAAGACATTCATAACATTGTTCTTTTACTATCTATTCATCAAAGAATCCTGAAAAATAAAATGTATGATGGTTTTTTCCCACAAACATACAAACTGTTTTTAACACTGAAAATAATCATAAATGTTTCTTGAGGAGCAAATCATCATAGAGTGATTTCTGAAGGATCATGCGAGTCTGGAGTAATGATGCTGAAAATTCAGCTTTGATCACAGGATATATATTCACATAGAAAGCAGCTGTAATAATATTTTACTGTATTTTTTATCAAATAAATGCAGCCTTGCTGAGCATAAAAACATTTATAATGTTACCGACCCCAAACGTCTGTTTATCTTTTAGCAATGCTAATGCTAATACTATAATAATGTTGACTAATACTAATTCACATGCTGAATTCATGGGGTCTTTAAATTTGACAGGAAGTGATTATAAAATCAGAATCAGTTTAAAAAGGGTAAATGCACATTAAAGGCCACTCACACCCAGAACAATAACCATAAAGATAACACAATATATTTCTGTTTATTATAAGCTCACTGCAGTTTTGTTGTTAAATGCTCGTTAAACCAGGATTGATTCTGATCGCCTGCCAATGTTTTTATCCTTCATCAGCAGGAAAAATATTCTGAAAGTGATATTGTTCCTCTGTGCCATCATAGCTGTGCTGTGGCTATTCTTTTACATTTAGAACGATTTTTAGAACTATATCTTTATTGTTATAGTTATCGTCATTGGTGTGAATGGAAATTTTTACATCTTTTTTTATTTTTTTATTGGAAATGGACGAAACTTGGTAAAGGTCATAAAGGACAGACCATCACTGAGACATCAGGGTCAAATCTGGAACACAACTTGTTTATATTTATGCCTTTGATTTTCTTGCAGTTTTAGAGTAAATCGTGATTTTTGAAAATATATATTTAATAAAAAAAATGAAAAATAGTATTTTTTTTATAACAATACACTTAAATTATGTTACTTTTTTAAAGTTGACTTTAAAAATATATATATATCACGTCGGTAATAATCTGCCAAGTGTCGTCTTTGAAAAGAGATCGAACTTCAGTCTGTGCTTTAATGCATTCAACATTTACGACAGTTTAAGTTGGAAATTAAATTTTCAGGTTTATGCTCAAAAAGTGAATAAATGGATTATAAATACAGCGTAAATATAATTTAGTAAAATAAAAAACATTATCAAACTAAAATATACTACATTAATTTCATTGACAAAAAAAAAATCTGTCATTTTTGACAGTCTAGTGTAGGATCATCTCATGTTGTTTTTAAATGTTCCATACACCTAAATGAACTCTTATACACACACCGGTAAATCCTTGTCGTCTTTGCGGATCCTCCTGCAGTCTTGGCACTCGCGGCCCTTCCGATGAGCTCGAGCTCCTTCTGAATACGGTACGTCAAATGATAATACGATGGGCTCTGATCCGCTGCTCGAGCTTTTACTGTCCGGCGCGGTGAAGACCGAACACGCTGGAGGAACTGCACACACAAAACATGCATTATTACTGAGACAAACAACATTAAAGGATTAGTTCACTTTAAAAAAAACTTTTGCTGATAATTTCCTCCCCCCATGTCATCCAAGATGTCCATGTCTTTCTTTCTTCAGTCGAAAAGAAATGAAGGTTTTTGATGAAAACATTCCAGGATTTTTCTCCATATAATGGACTTCAACAGGACCCAAACGGTTCAAGGTCCAAATGACAGTTTCAGTGCAGCTTCAAAGGGCTTTAAACGACACCAGACGATGAATAAGGGTCTTATCTAGACAAACCATCGGCATTTCACAAATAAATAAAACAGTTTCAGTTTTATAAGCACAAATGCTGGCCTTGCTCTGTTCTGTGATGCGCGTTCGTGACTCACGTAATACACAGTTACGTTGTAAAGGTCACGCGTAGGCGGAAGTACCGAGTCAGTGTTTACGAATGTGAGGAAGGAGGACCATATACACATATTCAAATGTCTTTGTGTCAGTTTATCGTTTAAATGCCCATTTCGTGTGCGTATCCTGGGTGTTTTAATATTAAAAAGGCTAAAAGAACATTTTCGTCAGGACAGAAGCGTGACCTTTTCAACGTAACTGTGTATTACGTGAGTCACGAACGCGCATCACAGAACAGAGCAAGGCCAGCATTTGTGCTTATAAAACTGAAACTGTTTTATTTATTTGTGAAATGCCGATGGTTTGTCTAGATAAGACCCTTATTCATCGTCTGGTGTCGTTTAAAGCCCTTTGAAGCTGCACTGAAACTGTCATTTGGACCTTGAACCGTTTGGGTCCTGTTGAAGTCCATTATATGGAGAAAAATCCTGGAATGTTTTCATCAAAAACCTTCATTTCTTTTCGACTGAAGAAAGAAAGACATGGACATCTTGGATGACATGGGGGGAGGAAATTATCAGCAAAAGCTTTTTTTAAAGTGAACTAATCCTTTAAGCGTGACTGAAACCTCATTTAATCACCAATGCTCATATTCCATGAGCTCTTAGCTAAAGCAAAAGCATAAACACCGGCACTACAATAATAACTCCAGCTTCTGCACCAGCTTCTATTTTTCATCATGTACTATAAATATTATGTGATGTTCCTCATTTGTTAATCACTTTGAATAAAAGCATCTGCTAAATTAATACATTTAAATGTAAATATATACTGTCAAACCAACATTTATTCAGACACCTTCAACATTTCTCAGTTTATTCACTATAGTTTAGAAAATGGTAATAAAATATGACAAGAAATATGATATTTCAGTGGTTTTGTCCGTCCTTCTGTTAGACTCACACATGAATTATGTTGAATATCTGTCAGCTGGTAAATTTAACTACACAATTAGATAATACCAGTTTAGCTCCACCAGTGACCAAGCAATGCTTCATGTTGTTCACCAGAAGAATTTTTGGGAATAATGTGTCACAGTTTACATTATTTTGTTCTCCTCATGTACATAAATGAACTATATAGTGCCCTGCACACACTAGTGAAATAATATCAAAGCTCTATCTGGTGTCTGTGTAGTGTTTGATTGGACTGATCTGAAGAGGCTCGAGCGTGTCCGACCTTTAGGAGGATTCCACTGCGGGAGTTTGGGAGCGATCTGTCCGTTTGGAGAAATGGGAGGCGTCAGTTCAGACTGTAAGAGAACACAATGACATCATTATCTCACACACACACATGGATCCCGAAAGAGTGCTCATGAGGTAAACATGTTCTTCTGATTTGATAAAATAACCCATAATCAATAGTTGCGACAGGCCTTTCTACAGCACTTGTTTTAGGTGAAAAGAAAGCACTTTAGAAAGGGCATCGCGTCCCACATGTCACATTTCAGCATGAGTTAGCATGTGTTAGCATGAGTTAGCATGTGTTGCGTATATAATGTCTGGATAGATGATGTCCTGCTGAACACTGGACGTCCGTTGGACTATTTCGGTCCAATGAATCTGTCCTTAATATCCAATCACATTATGAGATATTTCAGCTGTCAGAGCAGCTGACCGTTACTAACGCCTGACCCACCCTGAACACCCTGTGCCGTCCAGCTGTCTGTCTATCTGACTGTCTATATGTCTGTCTATCCATCTGTCTGTCTGTCTGTCTATCTGACTGTGTCTGTCTGTCTATCTGTCTGTTTGTCTGTCTATCTGACTGTCTATATGTCTGTCTATCTGACTGTGTCTGACTGTCTATCTGTCTGACTGTGTCTGTCTGTCTATCTGTCTGTCTATCTGACTGTGTCTGTCTGTATATCTGTCTGACTGTGTCTGTCTGACTGTCTATCTGTCTGTCTATCTGACTGTCTGTCTGACTGTGTCTGTCTATCTGCCTGTTTGTCTGTCTATCTGACTGTCTATATGTCTGTCTATCTGTCTGTCTATCTGACTGTGTCTGTCTGTCTATCTGTCTGTTTGTCTATCTGACTGTCTATATGTCTGTCTATCTGACTGTGTCTGACTGTCTATCTGTCTGACTGTGTCTGTCTATCTGTCTGTCTGTCTATCTGTCTGACTGTGTCTGTCTGTCTGACTGTCTATCTGTCTGTCTATCTCACTGTCTGTCTGACTGTGTCTGTCTGTCTATCTGTCTGTTTGTCTGTCTATCTGACTGTCTATATGTCTGTCTATCTGACTGTGTCTGACTGTCTATCTGTCTGACTGTGTCTGACTGTCTATCTGACTGTGTCTGTCTGTCTATCTGTCTGACTGTGTCTGTCTGTCTGACTGTCTATCTGTCTGTCTATCTGACTGTCTGTCTGACTGTGTCTGTCTGTCTATCTGCCTGACTGTGTCTGTCTGACTGTCTATCTGTCTGTCTATCTGACTGTGTCTGTCTGTCTATCTGTCTGACTGTGTCTGTCTGTCTGACTGTCTATCTGTCTGTCTGACTGTGTCTGTCGGTCTATCTGCCTGACTGTGTCTGTCTGACTGTCTATCTGTCTGTCTGTCTGTCTGTCTGACTGTCTGTCTGACTGTGTCTGTCTGTCTATCTGTCTGACTGTGTCTGTCTGTCTGTCTATCTGTCTGTCTGACTGTGTCTGTCTGTCTATCTGCCTGACTGTGTCTGTCTGTCTATCTGCCTGACTGTGTCTGTCTATCTGTCTGACTGTCTGTTTGTCTGTCTGACTGTGTCTGTCTGTCTATCTGTCTGACTGTGTCTGTCTGTCTATCTGTCTGACTGTGTCTGTCTGTCTATCTGTCTGACTGTGTCTGTCTGTCTGTCTGTCTGACTGTCTATCTATCTGTCTGACTGTCTCTGTCTATCTGTCTGTCTGTATCTGTCTGTCTATCCATCTGTCTGTCTGTCTGTCTGACTGTGTCTGTCTGTCTGTCTGTCTATCTGTCTGACTGTCTGTCTGACTGTATCTGTCTGTCTGACTGTATCTGTCTGTCTGACTGTCTGTCTATCCGTCTGTCTGTCTGTCTGTCTGTCTGACTGTGTCTGTCTGTCTGACTGTCTATCTGTCTGTCTGACTCTGTCTGTCTGTCTATCTGTCTGACTGTCTGTCTGACTGTATCTGTCTGTCTGACTGTATCTGTCTGTCTGACTGTCTGTATCTGTCTGTCTATCCGTCTGTCTGTCTGTCTGTCTGTCTGACTGTGTCTGTCTGTCTGACTGTGTCTGTCTGTCTATCTGTCTGACTGACTGTCTGTATCTGTCTGTCTGTCTGTCTATCAGAACAAATGATTCAATGACAAATACAAGTTTTTAACAGTTACTTGTCACCACCTACTGGTGTAATGATGTAATTGATACAATCTTTATTTGAAGTGTCATTGATTGTATGCAGGGTTCTCCAATCATTCAGTGTGCATAAGCCCCGCCCCTGCCAGCACACGCTCCGCCTCCAGTTTTAAAAACCACGCCCACATCTCAACATCCAATCAACAACCGATGTACAGAACCAAGCCCCGCCCTACATTTTCCGATAAACTAACACCCGAATGTACATCACAGTACGAAAGAAAAGTTCTGTCACTTCCGGTTCATCTTCAGCTCATCGAACCTCAATGACATTTTGTATTGTATTTATATCATTTACAAGGTAAGAAGCCTCACTCGGATGTGTCATTTCAGCAGGAATGTGGAAGGTTTGTTGTCTCCTGCTGTCATGAGGCTAATTTTAAACACGTCTGGGGTTTCCTCGTGTCTCATTCCAGTCTCGGTTATTTTGAGACACATTCACACACCGAACAAACGGCCACAGCAGCTGCGGCAGCAAAGGATCATGGGAAATCATCAAAATGACACGTCTGTGTGAAGACGACACCTTCAAACCTGCAACCGTACGCTGAGTGGATGGAAACTCCTGCTGAGTGTTAGGAAGGAGTTTATCAAATGGATTCATATGAAGGTAAAAGAGCAGCGAAACTCGAGAGCATGTAGATGAGAATTGGAGCACTTGTACAATAAACATTCGTATGCTAAAATTTACACTCACAGCTCCAAAGTTGAATGTTGAGATTTGCACTCGCAGACAACAGTCACAAACCTGTATTGTGAATGTGAAGCTGCAGAAAAGTATTCACAAATGTGAAAAATGCCATTCACACGAATACAATGACAGACACACACTTGTAGTGCATAGTTGCACTTTCATTTACGCTCACAGTAAATCTCCATCAGGCACTTGCAACTTCTCAAATCTGTCACTGCAATTTAAAATTTTGCGCCTTGACTTTTGCAACTCTTTGCGATATATATTAGATGCAAACTAACTTGTGCACTTGCAACTCAGTGGCAGCGAGAGAGAAAGGGGGGCAAAGGAGTCGTCTTATTGGTCGGTGAGTAGCCAATGGGACTGCTTTTGTACGCGATGATGTCAAGAAACGCCAACGTTTCGCGGACCCAGGTTTCCTGACATCATCGCGTACAAAAGAAGTCAGATTTCATTCAGAGTTGCAAAAGTGAATGGCATTTTTCACATTTGTGAATACTTTTCTGCAGCTTCAAATTCAGAATACAGGTTTGAGACTGTTGTGCAAATCTTAAAATTCAACTTGAGATTTTTATTTTACAGGGTTTCACATTGGAGCTAAATTTTAGCGTACAAGTACAAATTAGGGCTGCACGATATTGAAGAAAAATGCGATAACTCATTAAATAATGCGATATGATAATGCTTAAAGTGTGTAAAATAAACCTAAATTATCTTTAAAAATATCTTATATTATATAACCTACATACGTGTTTCACATTCTTTTAGTGACAAGAAAACATCCCTACAACTTCTGAAAGTGATCATCAGTGTTTGACTAGCGTAGGAAGTGTTATTTTAACATCAGTGTAAACCACAGGGTTTCAGGATATCCTACATTAGGTTTATAATGTAAACTAATAATCAATGATAAATGCGTAGTTTTCAATGATTTAAATATATACTGATTCCTATTAAAACTACAAAAGTTATTCAGCCAAGAGCAGTGAGTGATTTTCTCTGTCTTTTGTTAACCCGTTATTGCAAGCCGTTGCGATATGCATATCGCGATATATACAATTGCGATATTTCTATATATTGTGCAGCCCTAGTGCAAATATTCTCAAAAGTTCTCCAGTTCTCATCTACATGCTCTCGAGTTTTGCTGCTCTTTTACCTTCATAGGAATCCATTTGCTAAACTACTTCCTAACACTCAGCAGGAGTTTCCATCCTCTACGACTGCAGTACCTTCGTGACCATAGACTGTAAAAAATATGGACGAAGCGTCTGTGACGTCACCCATAGACTTTCTGAAGAACGGTTTTGAGGCCGTTTATGGGGGGTATGGGCGGCGCCATCTTGGAAAATCTATCGATATTTCAATCCAAATGTTCATAAAGAATCCAGAGCTGGTCTGATGTGTGTGTCAGATCACGGCCCAGACGTCTCATTTCAGGAATTCATTTCCCGTCATCAGCTGTCAATCAAGCTGTCAATCAAAGTTAACCACGCCCTTATTTGTCATACATTTTATATCTAAACACGATCTAAACTAACGAGTTAGAAAAAAATTCACCCCCCTCACAGTCTTCAGGCACTCGGATCCTATCGAAAAATACAATAAAAGTCCATGGGACCGACCTGTACAAACATGAGTTTATGCTGTGAAAACGGACATTTTAACATGGGGGTCTGTGGACATCTGCTCCCGCTGGGACCGGCCCCTAGAGGAGTTTAGGTGTACTGCAGTTTTTCGCACTTCCGTATAGGCTTAATTTCTCAGATTAGAATGTTGCCTGCGCTCACCGAGGCGTCTGGCATGGAGAAGACGTCCCGCACGTGTCTCATGGGTTGGCGGTTCCTCTTGCGCAGTGTTTGCGTGTAGTTATCGACCCGCTTCTTCACCATGGCGGCCTGTGATCGCGTGAGTGTGGAGAGAAGAGCCTCGGCCGGGCCGTCGCTCTGAGTCCCCGTCACCAGCGTGCTAAGCCCCGCCTCCTGGAGCCACGCCTCCTCAAGCTCCGCCTCTGAACCAAACACACACACACTAATGAATCACATGATGTCAAAATGATGATGGCAAGCATTTAGTTAAGGTGTCTCAGTCCTGTCTAACACAGTATTAGATACTGTTATACACAGAAGGTGGACCGTGATGAACAGTTATTAGTGTATGTGTGTGTGTGTGTGTGTGTGTGTGATGTCCAGTGTTGCTGAGCAGAAACACATAATCATGTTTCTCTCGCTCTCCTCAAAGTTGTGTTGGAGTTTCTCCTCAGCGTAAAGATTAAGAGCTTCATCTGTCACTGTTTACATGTTCGTAGAGTTCGTTTCTGGAGTTAATATATAGGCTATAATCTGTGCGTTTACACGGCTCTTTAAAATGGCGGATGCTGGTGTTTCACGAGCGTTCAGCCAATCAGTGAACACTGCCGTCACTGTAGTTCCTGTAGCGCTGGTGTAGAGCGACTCTGAATAGGAGTAAATCAGTTCCTCTAAAAGGAGTTCCTGGAACTAAAACCGTTCCTCGTTCCTGCGGTGCGAACACGCCGAACTCCGGGAACTTCCACAATAGTTCTGGGCCTGAGAGAAGGTCCCCGGAGCGAACGCCCGTATTGAAGGATCCTGCACACCGAGTCGGAAATTCTCGTCAGAATTGTTCGCAATGGTAAAAAATAAATACGACTTCACGTTGTGTCAGTCGCGTTTATACACCGTCTGCAAAACTTTCGTCCGTCATAAAAAAATTCGGATCGGTTTAGATTTTCTGCGTTTTTCGCATCCGTAGCGAGCAGAGCCACCGAATGACAGATACGAAAAAACACATACGAAAATTTCAACCAGTGGATCTCTGAGTGAGTGAGTGGAGGCGGGGCTCATTTGCATATTCATAGAACTGCACATAATAAATGGGGCAAGGGTATCGAGTTACATTCAAGATATTTTAAGGCATGAATACATTTTTACAGGAATGTTTTTTTAAATATGTAATTTTGGTGATCAAAAATGAGCTTTACATGAATAATAAAATGATTGACTACAGGGGGACTTTAAGTTTAAAACAGTAAGTTAGGTTGCTTCCATAAATTTATAAGTAAAATCAAATTGGCGGTACATGTAATTTACACACATTTTTTAAAATCTTGTCCAGTTGAATCTCAAATAAATTAAGTGAAGTTTGAGTTAATGTAAAAACTAGTGCTGTCAAATCGATTAATCGCATCTAACATAAAAGTTTGTAAATATTTAATATATGCGTGTGTGTGTGTGTGTGTACGTATGTATATATACACACGTATATATATATACATATAAAAAATATATAGAAACTTTTAAGCTAGATTAATCGCAATTAATCGGTTTGACAGCACTAGTAAAAACATGCTGCCATGAACTTTCCTACTTTTATGGTATTTTTTGTCCTTTCTGGGAATCACACCATCATTGTATAAAAAAACGAGTCGCATGATCAGTGCTAAACATCACTTCTGTCCACCGTCTGCCAAAACGCTTTCTTTGAGTAAGTAAATAGTAAGTACATTTTATTTATAAAGCACATGTCAACATAGAGCTATCCAAAGTGCTGAACATAGCAAAGGAAAAAATAAAAGCCCAGTAACATAAAACCAATTCTTATTTAGTATTATTGTCTTGTTTCCAGTCCAAATAAAAACAAATTCTAAATCAAGATGCATTTACTAGATGAGTAAAATTACACAAGATATTGTGTCCTGTTTTCCGGGGATTAAAAAAAGCCAATCTGGGTAAGAAAAATAATCTTAATTCAAACAGAAACAAGATTGGCAGGGAATAGAAATATGTTTTCTCTGCGCACTCGTGAGGCCAGCGGGGGTAAAGTGAGCCGGCGGGGCTGATACGCACCGTCTGAGCTGACCCGCTCCACCAGATCCTCGTGCCGGTCCTGCCGGTCCTCCTGGATGTTCTTCATCTCGCTCCAGTAATCCTCCATGGAGTCCCGGGACCCGCAGCGCTCCGGGGCGAGGGGAGACACGGAGCCGGCAGAACTCATGCCTATCCTCGGGTACTGGGCTTTCCTGACACACGGGACAACAGGCCTTCGTTAGAGACCGCTTCACCATCATTACAAGAACACATTACACTCCATCAACAGGATTATTAACCAGGTTTCTTCATCATTTGCAAGCGTTTCTTCAAGTCAAGTCACGTTTATTTATACAGCGCTTTTTACAGTGTTTCAAAGCAGCTTTACAGAGATAACAGGAAAATAATGCAAAAAAAGTTTTTCTACACAAAAATAGGTTACACTTTATTTTAAGGTGTCCTTGTTACAGTGTAATTATATATTTAAGTACAGAGTAATATTAAATAACTACATGTACTTACTATAGGGTTAGGGTTACGTTGAGGGTTAGTTGCATGTAATTATGCATAATTTACTGTTATTACTACGGTAAGTACATGTAACAAGGACACCGTAAAATAAAGTGTTACCCAAAAATATTACATCTTAAGTAAGTTTTAAACATAATTTTTGTTGTAAAAAAGTTATTAATTTAGTTCATTTATATATACAGCGGCTCTCGTCCAGCTCAGTTATATTGATGAATATTAAATGTCCCCAAAGTTCTTCATGTGTAAACTGCACTATTAAAGATGTCACATCATAATTCATAACAACTGCATGTTCAGTGACAGCTTGTCCATAAACCACAGAAGAGAAGACCAGCTCATCTTCATCTCTGGGCTCCTATCAAATATTGATAATGCTCCAGGAGCTGATGATGATGATGATGATGAAGGTCTCGTTAGTAAGAGCCGGCGTCACTGAGAGCGAGTTATCGATCAGCGTGATGGAGCCTAAATCGTGTTACATGAAGAACTCTTGCCTGTTTACACACATCAAGCCTTCAATACAAACACAATTTGCCTGCAATCGTCACTCGAAGCTTTAGCTGGAAACACACAATCACGTTTGCATGAAGTGTGTGTGTGTGTGTGTGTTTCGCTTTAGTTTCTGTTTACATCTGATTTGAGCCGATATGAACACATTTCTGCAGGACACTTTAATGCATAAACATATTTATGATCTGATTATTGCTGATATTAGAGCAATATTCCAGGAGAAATGCAACTCTGCCTGTCCTGCTCAAGGCTGCGTTTATTTGATCAAAAATACAGTAAAAATGTGAAATATTATTCCAGTGTAAATCTCCTGTTTTATATGTGAATATATAGTGAAGTGTAATTTATTCCTGTGATCAAAGCTGAATGTTCATCATCATTACTCCAGTCTTCAGTGTCACATGATCCTTCAGAAATCAGGATAATATGAGGATCTGATGATCAAGAAACATTTATGATTATTATTGATCAATGTTGAAAACAGTTCATACTTGTGTGGAAAATGTGATACTGTCACTTATAATCAGTTTAATGTTTCGTTGATGAATAGAAGTATCAATTTCTTTCACAAAAGAAAAAAAAACTCTTGACTTTTGAATTATATAGAAAAGTACTTGACCAAATAAAACTATATCAAGAGTTTTTTTTCTCAACAGCCTTAATAGAGTCAATAAACATAATTCAACATAGATCTTAAAACATGGTTTAGAATTGCAACTTTTGCATGTCAAGTCAAATCTCAGGCGTAAACAAAGAAATCAACGTGTTCAAATAAATCCACAAATAAAGCTTCTTTATTAACATCCATGAAATCTTCCCATCGCACAAAAGGGTTTTATAGTGGAAAAAAAGTTCCTCAAACTTAGAAGAAATGGTTCTTTAGGATCTGGTCACAGAAAGGTTCTTTAGGGAACCTTTATTTTTAAGAGTGCACAATAAAAGTCAATCCCAGAACTCAATTTGAGACCAGGAGAATTCCTCAAACAGATCTGACATTCTGAAGCAGAAACCCTGATCAACACCGGCCACACACACGTACACCACAGACGACAGCAGTTTTACCCGTTACACACACACACACACACTCACACAGCATCTACACACTCACTGTTTGTGTTAGACGAGCTCTGGATGTGAACGCGGGATTGAGAAGCCCAAACGACTGAATGAAACTAAACGAATCCAGCGGAAGGTGTCAATCAGGTCCTGTATAAACTCCATAAATCCACATCGTTTGAGCTCAGTCATAAACGCACGAGCGACTCGAGGATCTCCAGAGGACTGGGTCTGATACGAGCACTCAGAGCTTTAGGTGTGGGTGTTCTCATTCAGGTCCTGTTCGGAGTCAATACAGAGAGAGAGACGCGGTGAGGGTTTCCTCTGGGTGTGTGTGTGTGTGTGTGTGTTTCTCCGCCCACTGATCTGACCTCTCTCTCTCTCGTGTCATTATCCATTGTGTTCTCCGTTCACAGCTCTTCCTAGCTCATCTGTTCTGCTCATTCACACACAGAAACGAGTGTAGTTTAGGAAACCCGCTCCAGATCCCAATACAACATTCCCAACACAACATTCCCAACACAACATTCTCCAGCTTCAACAAACACTTCCCTCAATCAGCGTCTGGCCATTGAAACATGTTTCCTCCACAGAATTGAACAAAACTTGAAAAAAGTCATAATTCTGACCATTTCTTTAGATATAAACAACAGAACTGTGAGATATAAAAGTCGGAATTATGAGAAACAAGTCAGAGTTTATATATATTTAGCCTATATACAGATGAAACAAAAAAAAATCGAATATCGTGCAAAAGTTATAATTTTGATGAGCTTATGAAAACCCCAAATTCAAAATCTCAGAAAATTCGAACATTACATGAAATCAATTTAAAAAAAGGATTTTAAATACAGAAATGTCGACCCTCTGAAAAGTATAATCATGCATAATGTTTATAGTTATATATACACTAAATATATTAGTTTCACCTTTTAATTTGAATCACTGAAATACATGAACTTTTGCACGATATTCTAACTCTTCCAGTGTCACCTGTGTGCATTTGACCTTTTTCTCTGATTGTGAGACAAACTCCCAATTGCAAGTTATATGCAACTCAAAATTATGTAAAAAAATATCCTTATTATTACTGCAATGGACTATTTATATTCCTACTTCACATTATTATACAGAAGGGAAAGTCCTCTTAAATATCGTGTTTTTCAGACAATCACTTGAACGCCATTCAACATCACAGATGAACTGTTTCTTGTGAAGATGTTCATGTTTCATTATTAAACCCAGGAACAGCACAAGAGATGCTGAAGAACAAGACATCAGGATCCTGATTTAAACATGACGACTCTTTCATTCTTCGGTGTGTTCGAAGCCCCCCGTGATGAATGTGGGTCAAACTAAACTCAAAACACGTGTCAGGGTTCCTGTGAACGCATGAGCTCATTCCTGAACACAAGCGCTGATCCAGACACTCACAAACCAGACTTTACCGAAGGTGAGCTTCATTTAATCAAATAAAACCTGATGAAAACAGGCGCCGCTTCATCAGAAACACTGAGCCAAGCGTCTGAATGCTGGAACATTGGCTCTCAGGTTTGTTTGGCGGCATCAACTATCATCAATCCCTCAGGAACGCACACGCTTTCCTCCCGAAGTCTTAAAGAGAAACATCTGCCGTCTAAAAATACCGACATCACCAACCCTCGGAAACTCAAACTGAGAAACACAACCGACTGTGATGAAGGAGCTTCCTTACTAATTATAGAGATACTTGAATAACTAGTCAAATTTTCACACTGTAAAAAAAAAAATCTGTTCAATTTACGGTAAAAAAAAAAAAAACTGGCAGACAGAAATTTACCGTAAAAAATACGGTAGCAACATTTTAGGTTTTACAGACTTAAATTTACAGTAAAAAAAAAAAAATTATATATATATTATCTGATATCATTTTAATTTACCGACCTATTGAAGTACTGTTATCTGTTTTGAACAATTGTAAAACACTGAGAACCACCAATCACAGCAGTGCTGAGAGTCACATGATCAATCAAAGCCAATGGAGCAGCTTTGCTGATAAAGATAACACTAATATACAGAAACTGTGTGACATTCACACACACACTGATGGTAACACACCTGAGGTTTTAAAAATGCAATAAACATTCATTTACAACAATAAATATAACGTAAATAACTGATAAGAAAAACTATGAAGAAACATAGTTATTTCAACAAAAATACATTTTTGTATATGTTTTTTCACTGTAAATTATAGAATGACTTGTTTTTTTCACTTCCAAAAACTGTCAATTTAACATTAAATGTACGGTTAGATCCATCACAGTTACTGTATATAGTACAGAAACTTCAACATCACTGTAGCATTTTTACAGTCTTTTACCGTTAAAACCACAATCATTTTTTTACAGCGTATCTTTGATTTATTCGGTTTAAAGCACAGTCCACTGCTGGAATCTGACCCTAAACACCCCACACACTATATTTAATCAGCCCGGCCCAACTTACCCCGAGCACTTCACCACCGTCAGCAAATCGCAGCACTTGGGCCGGGTAAAAGCCGGAGCATTAGCTGGAAAACAGATCAATAGAGCGGCTCGGGACTGTAAAGATTCACATCAGCGCTGGAGACGTTTGCACCAGTGAATTATGGGCCGTTTCATGAGCTAATGGAGCAGTAATGATGACTAAGAGCGTCAGATGAAGAGCGCTAGCGTCCAGTCGTCTTCGTCACTCACGATGACTAGCCGACACTAAACCACAAACACCACAAACACTCGTTCATCATCCGCCGTGACTCTTTCCAGAACAGCGTTTCAATCTCGTATTCATCCAGATCAATATTACAAGATCAAATCATGAGATATACGATGAGTTACCGTGGCTTTACCGCGGTATGATGACGGATCACATGCTACTTTGATATGTAGGTGAAACTATACAGTAAAAATTACTTTTCAAATATTTAGAAGAAAATACTATCAAAATTGCACTTGTTACTTGCTGTTTCTTTGTAATTATTTGGGAGAGATTTCTGTGAAAAGTTCATTTTTTCCCCCTAGTGTAGAAAACGATTTATTTTGGTTTTGCGGTGAAATATTAGCTTGATGTGTTTGAGAGATTCACCCATATTACCATATTCAAATACCTTGGAATTTACACAATAGAACCAGGGTTATTATTATTATAACTGAAACTGAAACAATTAAAAACATCACGTTACTCGCAGTAAACAGGGAACATGTCTCATGTTCATTTAGTTTAACTTGATGTTCTAAAATACCCAAAACTGAAACTAAAATGTATAAAAATTATATAGACATTTGTTAAAAGAGCAAAAACAACAAAATTACTGAAATTACTTTCACTGAAATTAATATAAATGAAAGATATAAACAAAAATCTTATTCAAAATATTAATAAAAAACTATATAATAATATTTCAACAATAGTAAAATAACACTACTGGATAAAGTATACCATAAAAATCATAAAAATTGTGCTAACAATATCTCTTACATTCCTATAACATTCCTAAAATATTTATCAACTGTTCAAAAGTTTGGGGTCTGTATGATTTCTTTACATATTTTTGAACGAGTCTCTTCTGCTCACCAAAGCTGCATTTATTTGAGCAAAAAAACTGTAAAAATGTAGAAATATTATTCCAATGTAAATCTGCTGTTTTCTATGTGAATATATAGTGAAGTGTAATTTATTCCTGTGATCAAAGCTGAATGTTCATCATCATTACTCCAGTCTTCAGTGTCACATGATCCTTCAGAAATCAGGATACTATGATGATCTGATGATCAAGAAACATTTATCTTCCAGGATTCTATTTTAACGCAATCCTTTCTGAATAAAAGTCTTATTTTCTTTTAAAAAAATTTTTAAAAAATCATAATGACCCGCTAAATTGTATGTGTTTATTCATGAGAAACTGTAGATTGAGTGTGTTGGCATGCGAGAGATAAGTGTGCTTTCAGGACTCACAGACAGGAAGTGCACTAACACTCAAACTTCCTGTTTTGGCTAAAGCGATTGTAAAGCCAGTGCTATATAATCAGGCTTGTGCTATATAATGCTGTATATTACCCTGAACACACCCACAGAAATCAATAATACAACATTAACTTCCTATTAGCCTCTCAGACAGAACGGAAGAACACAAGAGGACATGATGAGCTGTCAAACGCTCAACACACACACTTATAATAATCATCTCCAGTGTCACCATAATCTGTGTCACAGAGCCAGAGGATCAGATTACATGAAAAATTACAGTAACAGGAGAATCATGTAGTTTATAACCCGGGTTTGGATTCGCTCACACGTCTAATGAAGATTAAACACACATCCAGACCTGAAACACACACATCCAGGCCTGAAACACACACATCCAGACCTGAAACACACACATCCAGACCTGAAACACACACATCCAGACCTGAAACACACACATCCAGGCCTGAAACACACACATCCAGACCTGAAACACACACATCCAGACCCGAAGAAACACACACATCCAGGCCTGAAACACACACATCCAGACCTGAAACACACACATCCAGACCCGAAGAAACACACACATCCAGACCTGAAACACACACATCCAGACCTGAAACACACACATCCAGACCCGAAGAAACACACACATCCAGACCTGAAACACACACATCCAGACCTGAAACACACACATCCAGGCCTGAAACACACACATCCAGGCCTGAAACACACACATCCAGACCTGAAACACACACATCCAGACCCGAAGAAACACACACATCCAGACCTGAAACACACACATCCAGGCCTGAAACACACACATCCAGACCTGAAACACACACATCCAGGCCTGAAACACACACATCCAGACCTGAAACACACACATCCAGACCTGAAACACACACATCCAGGCCTGAAACACACACATCCAGACCTGAAACACACACATCCAGACCTGAAACACACACATCCAGGCCTGAAACACACACATCCAGACCTGAAACACACACATCCAGACCCGAAGAAACACACACATCCAGACCTGAAACACACACATCCAGGCCTGAAACACACACATCCAGACCTGAAACACACACATCCAGACCTGAAACACACACATCCAGACCCGAAACACACACATCCAGACCCGAAGAAACACACACATCCAGACCTGAAACACACACATCCAGACCTGAAACACACACATCCAGGCCTGAAACACACACATCCAGACCCGAAGAAACACACACATCCAGACCTGAAACACACACATCCAGGCCTGAAACACACACATCCAGACCCGAAGAAACACACACATCCAGACCTGAAACACACACATCCAGACCTGAAACACACACATCCAGACCTGAAACACACACATCCAGACCCGAAACACACACATCCAGACCCGAAGAAACACACACATCCAGACCTGAAACACACACATCCAGACCCGGAACACACACATCCAGACCCGAAGAAACACACACATCCAGACCCGGAACACACACATCCAGACCCGGAACACACACATCCAGACCCGGAACACACACATCCAGACCCGGAACACACACATCCAGACCCGAAACACACACATCCAGACCCGAAACACACACATCCAGACCCGAAGAAACACACACATCCAGACCCGAAGAAACACACACATCCAGACCTGAAACACACACATCCAGGCCTGAAACACACACATCCAGACCCGAAGAAACACACACATCCAGACCTGAAACACACACATCCAGACCTGAAACACACACATCCAGACCTGAAACACACACATCCAGACCCGAAACACACACATCCAGACCCGAAGAAACACACACATCCAGACCTGAAACACACACATCCAGACCCGGAACACACACATCCAGACCCGAAGAAACACACACATCCAGACCCGGAACACACACATCCAGACCCGGAACACACACATCCAGACCCGGAACACACACATCCAGACCCGGAACACACACATCCAGACCCGAAACACACACATCCAGACCCGAAACACACACATCCAGACCCGAAGAAACACACACATCCAGACCCGAAGAAACACACACATCCAGACCCGAAACACACACATCCAGACCCGAAACACACACATCCAGACCCGAAACACACACATCCAGACCCGAAACACACACATCCAGACCCGGAACACACACATCCAGACCCGGAACACACACATCCAGACCCGAAACACACACATCCAGACCCGAAACACACACATCCAGACCCGAAACACACACATCCAGACCCGAAACACACACATCCAGACCCGGAACACACACATCCAGACCCGGAACACACACATCCAGACCCGGAACACACACATCCAGACCCGGAACACACACATCCAGACCCGGAACACACACATCCAGACCCGGAACACACACATCCAGACCCGGAACACACACATCCAGACCCGAAACACACACATCCAGACCCGAAACACACACATCCAGACCCGAAACACACACATCCAGACCCGAAACACACACATCCAGACCCGGAACACACACATCCAGACCCGGAACACACACATCCAGACCCGGAACACACACATCCAGACCCGGAACACACACATCCAGACCTGAAACACACACATCCAGACCTGAAACACACACATCCAGACCCGGAACACACACATCCAGACCCGGAACACACACATCCAGACCTGAAACACACACATCCAGACCTGAAACACACACATCCAGACCCGGAACACACACATCCAGACCCGGAACACACACATCCAGACCCGAAACACACACATCCAGACCTGAAACACACACATCCAGACCCGAAACACACACATCCAGACCCGGAACACACACACATCCAGACCCGAAACACACACATCCAGACCCGG
>JAULUF010000084.1:387500-397500 GCA_031834385.1 Semotilus atromaculatus
GTGTAAGAGTGTAAGAGTGAGAGCTCAGGAGTGTAAGAGTGAGAGCTGAGGAATGTAAGAGTGAGAGCTCAGGAGTGTAAGAGTGAGAGCTCAGGAGTGTAAGAGTGAGAGCTCAGGAATGTAAGAGTGAGAGCTCAGGAGTGTGAGAGTGTAAGAGTGAGAGCTCAGGAGTGTAAGAGTGTAAGAGCGAGAGCTCAGGAGTGTAAGAGTGAGAGCTCAGGAATGTAAGAGTGAGAGCTCAGGAGTGTGAGAGTGTAAGAGTGAGAGCTCAGGAGTGTAAGAGTGTAAGAGTGAGAGCTCAGGAGTGTAAGAGGTGTAAGAGTGAGAGCTCAGGAATGTAAGAGTGAGAGCTCAGGAGTGTAAGAGTGAGAGCTCAGGAGTGTAAGAGTGAGAGCTCAGGAATGTAAGAGTGAGAGCTCAGGAGTGTAAGAGTGAGAGCTCAGGAGTGTAAGAGTGAGAGCTCAGGAATGTAAGAGTGAGAGCTCAGGAGTGTAAGAGTGAGAGCTCAGGAGTGTAAGAGTGTAAGAGTGAGAGCTCAGGAGTGTAAGAGTGTAAGAGTGAGAGCTCAGGAGTGTAAGAGTGTAAGAGTGAGAGCTCAGGAGTGTAAGAGTGAGAGCTCAGGAGTGTAAGAGTGTAAGAGTGAGAGCTCAGGAGTGTAAGAGTGAGAGCTCAGGAGTGTAAGAGCGAGAGCTCAGGAGTGTAAGAGTGTAAGAGCGAGAGCTCAGGAGTGTAAGAGTGAGAGCTCAGGAGTGTAAGAGTGTAAGAGTGAGAGCTCAGGAGTGTAAGAGTGAGAGCTCAGGAGTGTAAGAGTGAGAGCTCAGGAGTGTAAGAGTGAGAGCTCAGGAGTGTAAGAGTGAGAGCTCAGGAGTGTAAGAGTGAGAGCTCAGGAATGTAAGACAACAGAAATCAACACAGGATTCTGGAATGTTCCGAGATTTTCCGACCCCTGATCCCTCATTCCTGCGGGAGATAACGCTACGCCACACACACACATCTCTCTTACTCTGTAGTGCTTACAAGTTTTGTTGTAAGTGTTTGTAAACTGATATTTGATGAATGAGATGCAGATCAAACTCTCAGATCTTGTAGAATGTGGGATTGAGGGAATCGGCTCTGCGTTTCCCAGAATCAGGAGGATTTTGCATCAAGTTACAGAAACTGCATCTAGTTTTCATTATTTAGGACTTCAATTTAAAGTAAATGAAAATGAAATATTGCCATGCTAACTATCTGTATATTTGAAATAATGTTTATTAATTATTTGTTTATTGTTTTAGTTTTAGTTTCTGTTATACGGTTCAGAGTTTGTCAGTGTTCGTCATGTTCACACAATGAATGTTTATTTTGCATTGAGAGGAATTCCTGTTTGAAAGAAACTTCCCCGTCATGAAAGAGGCAGAGAATGTGGAGCACGAGACACGCGTCGGTCCTCGTACAGGAAGTGTGTTCTGCGTGCTTTACGCTGTGTGAAGGAATGTTTATGGGTGTTATAAAACGCACACACACACACATACACACAGCGAGTCAACAACACAATCTCTGCGCTGGTTTACTCGAGGTGGTTCAGAGATCTGATGTGTGTCTCAGGCATGTGAAGGTTTCCAAACACTGACCTCTGACCTCACAGTATCTGTTCCTGATGAATGACATGTCAACTTCAAATAGAGTTTGAATCATTGGTCATTGAGTCTTTCTACAGGAATGTCTTTTTTTTTTTTTTGGAAATCCATTTCTCGTCATCGTGTGCTCGTGTGCTAAATCCACTGCTGAAATATTACACTCTCAAAAATGCTTGAGTCAAATATGGACAAACCCAACCAACCCCACATTTTAAAAAAAAAATTTTTTTTATCTGTATATATTTGACCCAAACTTGGGTTAAAACAACCAAGTATTGTTTAGAGGCTGCTGCAGATGAATTATGATCTGTAATAATCATTACTGTGACTGTGAGAACAGCTCATGACTGTCTGTGCATTAAGATATTGCTATCAGATGAGCTCATATTAATCCATATGGTTCTAATAAACAAACAAAATAAATAAATGAGCAGCTCTACAGCAGTGTGAAGTGTGAACATAACATTTCTGTAATACACAGATCTGTGACTCTCCTGTCCTCTACTGGAGCTCATGGTGAACTTCACTGAACGCACAGAACCCACACTATCACATAATATAATATAATATAATTTAATATAATTTATTGTAATATAATATAATGCAATGTAATACAATGTGTAATGTAATTTAATTTATTATAATATAATATAATGCAATAATATATAGTGTGTAATATAATATAATGTGCCATTTAATATAATGTATTATAATATAATGTAATATAATGGAACATAATAAAAGTAAGTGTTTTATTGATTAGTAATGTTTCCCTTGTAGATAATAGAAAAGATAAGTAATAAAAATTATATAATTCATGTTTATCCATCATACTTATGCATTAATAGTTCCCTCAACTGTTTAACGATTTATTCTTATTGCTAATAAAATAATTCAGAATAATAAGAATTATGAAGAAGCGTTATTATTATTAAGAAAGTTCTCCGTTGCAGAGGGAAAAACATGTAGTTTGTGGAAAATATTCAATTCATTTCACATTTATTTGTAAAGCGCTTTTCACAACACACATCATTTCAAAGCAGCTTTACAGAAAACGCATGAGTCCATATTATGAGTGATCTGAGGAAACTGGAAGTTATGCATTTCAGAAATGTACATATACAAAACCACAGTTAGCGAAAAATGTATTAATTCAAACAATGTAACAATGTAAGGCAGAAACAATGAGCTCATGAAGTGATGAATAAGAGTTTAACAGATGATTTAGAAAACATTTAGAGAAATGTTTAAGCTGTGCTCGATTGTGTTTCAGTGACTTCATCATCATACATCCGTTTCAGTTCAGAATATTCCAAATGTACTGTATTAATGTTGAAGGCATGAATAATAGAGTTTGGTCATGCGGTTGATGTCCATAAGCGACACCTGTCTGTCTCCAGCAGAGGGCTCTGCGCATGCGCACTCCACACCGCTGTCACCGCGTCAGCCTGGCGGATCTCAGGCTCGTGCTGGTAACAAATATTCATTAATATTTGGCAGAGTTTGTGTTGTTGTGTTTAATCTGCTTCACAGGTGTGAGATTGTGTCGTTCAGGACTGTGATGTGTGTGTCGTTCAGGCGCAGCTGAGGTCGTGTGTGTGTGTTTGTGTTAATGCTGTTCGGCTAATCTGTGTGTTTCTGCTGGTTAAAGGCAGTCCTGATGAACACGTATCGCTGTGTGTGTTTGATGTGTGTTACAGTGTTTCCCGTCATCTGATGACGCGCGCGCGAATGTTACATTGTAACTCTCATCTGATTCTCTCTCAGTGTGTGTGTGTGTGTGTGTGAGTGTGTGTGAGTGTGTGTCATCACATGTATTTACTTGTTTGTGTGGTGAAGTCGCCATTTTCCTGCTCTCATCATGGATGTTGTGTTTCTCTCTCTCTGTGTGTGTGTGTGTGTGTGTGTGTGTGTGTGTGTGTGTGTAACTAGTCATGTATGAGTTTTACAGATTCATATCACACACTGCTCTGAGGGATCCCTGTAGTTATTCTCAGTAATGGTGTGTATTCAGAGCTGCTGCACCTGTTGAATTTCACTTTTACTTTCAGATTTTTTTTAAAATAATTTTTGTATATACAATATTCAAAGTGTTTATTGTACAAAAATGGCTTTGTGTAGCTTCAGTTTAATGTTTTCCTGTTGCAGTGTTTGATTTCTAAATTTCTAAGTCATGTATTTCTGTATTGTGAATATTATTTTTTAGTTGATTGTTATTAATAAGTGCATTCACTATTTTTAACCTCTTTGAGCTTTTGTTGCAGTTTACTCCTTAAATTAATTCATGCAAGTATAAAAGCTTCACATAATCTCTCGATTCATACGAGCTTTCACATGTTAAGTTCATAATAATAATGAAAGAATCATTCAATAGTTTACAGAAACATCACTTCTGTGGATTCTCTTACCGGTTTAATGGCTTTGGCACAGTTTCCACAAGCAATTGGTAGATTTTCACAATGTTTTTCAAAGATTTCAGGATATTGTGTTACTATAATAATACAATACACAAAATAAAACATTTTTACTGCACAAAATAAGTTTTTCATCCATATAAATGTTTCATTCACAGTAACTGTCTCTCATAAAGCTATTACTATCAAACCGTTGATTATCTCTTCTCATTAAGTTTAATACATTTATCTATTATTTAATTCAACTGAACTTGACGGTTAATCAACGAATAATTGGTTCACCTTTAGACTTCTGTAGATATTGATTAATGTTTCATAACTTCCTCACACACTACTATTACATGAAGCCATGATTATGGACTGAAATGTGTGTAACTGTGATGAGATCAGGTTGTGAGAGAATGACCAGGTGTGTGTGTGTGTGTGTGTGTGTGTGTGTGTGTGTGTGTGTGTGTGTGTGGTTAAAGCATGTTATTGTCTGTGTGGGAAAACAGGGAAACTCTTGAAACCTCTCAGAGCTCCTGATCTACATAAACATTTAATCCAATGAATGATCCACACACACACACACACACACACACACACACTGACCGACCCGCTCTAGATCTTCATGTGCGTTTATTTTAAAACACTTTTACCAGCGATTCTATTCCTGTCAGCGCTAGCATCCGCAGTTTCTCTCGCCGCACTGCTATTGTCACAAGAACAGAACATTTCAAACTCAACACACACACACACACTCACACACACACACACACACACACACACACACACAGTTTCTCTCGCCGCACTGCTATTGTCACAAGAACAGAACATTTCAAACTCAACACACACACACACACACACACACACACACACAGTTTCTCTCGCTGCACTGCTATTGTCACAAGAACAGAACATTTCAAACTCAACACACACACACACACACACACACACACACACAGTTTCTCTCGCTGCACTGCTATTGTCACAAGAACAGAACATTTCAAACACACACACACACACACACACACACACACACACACACAGTTTCTCTCGCCGCACTGCTATTGTCACAAGAACAGAACATTTCAAACACACACACACACACACACACACACACACACACACACACACACAGTTTCTCTCGCCGCACTGCTATTGTCACAAGAACAGAACATTTCAAACTCAACACACACACACACACACACACACACAGTTTCTCTCGCCGCACTGCTATTGTCACAAGAACAGAACATTTCAAACTCAACACACACACACACACACACACACAGTTTCTCTCGCCGCACTGCTATTGTCACAAGAACAGAACATTTCAAACTCAACACACACACACACACACACACACACACAGTTTCTCTCGCCGCACTGCTATTGTCACAAGAACAGAACATTTCAAACTCAACACACACACACACACACACACCCAGTTTCTCTCGCCGCACTGCTATTGTCACAAGAACAGAACATTTCAAACTCAACACACACACACACACACACACACACACACACAGTTTCTCTCGCTGCACTGCTATTGTCACAAGAACAGAACATTTCAAACTCAACACACACACACACACACACACACAGTTTCTCTCGCCGCACTGCTATTGTCACAAGAACAGAACATTTCAAACTCAACACACACACACACAGTTTCTCTCGCCGCACTGCTATTGTCACAAGAACAGAACATTTCAAACTCAACACACACACACACACACACACACACACACACACACACACACACACACACACACACACAAGTTTCTCTCGCCGCACTGCTATTGTCACAAGAACAGAACATTTCAAACACACACACACACACACACAGTTTCTCTCGCCGCACTGCTATTGTCACAAGAACAGAACATTTCAAACTCAACACACACACACACACACACACACACACAGTTTCTCTCGCTGCACTGCTATTGTCACAAGAACAGAACATTTCAAACTCAACACACACACACACACACACACACACACACAGTTTCTCTCGCCGCACTGCTATTGTCACAAGAACAGAACATTTCAAACTCAACACACACACACACACACACACACACACACACACACACACACACACACAGTTTCTCTCGCCGCACTGCTATTGTCACAAGAACAGAACATTTCAAACTCAACACACACACACACACACACACACACACACACACACACAGTTTCTCTCGCCGCACTGCTATTGTCACAAGAACAGAACATTTCAAACTCACACACACACACACACACACACACACAAATTCTCACACACAAACTCACTCTCTCTCACACACACACAAACTCACTCTCTCTCTCACACACACACACACACAAACTCACTCACACTGATGATGGCAGATAGTGCTGCTCGTCTCTGAAGTCTGTCTGGATTTGAGTGCAGGAACATGTTTACATGTTTCCTGCTGAATGACCACACACACACACACACACACACACACACACATACATCAGTTCCTGCTCAGTGTCTGTTTTATTGTTCAGCAACACTCGCTTGTGTCTCGTTTCACCATTGGATCATCTCTCTCTCTCTCTCTGTCCATATATATGTGTGTGTGAGTGTGTGAATAAATGTGTGTACAGTCTTTACTGTATATGTTAAAGCTCTGATGGAGGTGTTGTGGCTGTATTTCAGTGTCTGTAAAGCTGAGCGATATATATCGTGCAAATACATTTGCATATAGAATAGTTTAAAGTTGTCGTAACACTTTATAAGGCGGCTTCATTAGTGAACCACATCAGTTCACACACTACAGCGTTTATTAATCGAAGTCAATGTTTCAGCATTTACTTATACAGTATTAAAGTCAAAAGTTCATGATTTAATAAACCTCATAATAATAATAATAATGATATGAACATTCATAAAAAACTGTAACAAATATATGACTTATTGTTTAGTAATGCAGTGTCAATTTGTCACCAAAGTTGTTTACGCTTTATTTGAAGCTGTCATTGTTACAGTGTAATTACATATTAAAGTTCTGAGTAATATTAATTAATTATATGTACTTATTCCTGTTTGATCGAGGGTAATCATGTAATTATGGCAAGGCAAGGCAAGGCAAGTTTATTTATATAGCACATTTCATACACAGTGGTAATTCAAAGTGCTTTACATAGAAGAAATTTAAAATAATCAAAAGAAATATGAATAATTAAAACAGTTTAGAATAAAAAATAACTAAAATACAGTTCAAACAGTCGGACACATACAGTGGCACAGTGGATTATGCATAATTTACTGTTATTATTACTATGGTAAATACATAAACGTACAAAGACACTGTAAAAATTCTGTTACTATAAAGTTCTATGATTATTATTATTATTATTAGGTTAAAATCTTTTTAAGTTTGTAAAGGTTTTATGTTTCATAAAAATCTGTTCATAATGATTGTGCTTTAAATCCAAGGCTGAGATCAAGTTCATAATCATCTTGTTTTATAGTTTATGCAGGATTATATGAGACGCGAAACTAAAGAATCATACAGTATCAAAACTCTTTAGTTTGTGTTTTAAAAAATATTCTGCATGAATTTCTGTCAAATACTGTCAGTCTAAAAAAGCTGGGTTGTTTTAACCCAATTTTTGGGTCAAATATAGACAAACCCAAACATTGAGTTAAAAACTTGCGTTTAAAAATGAACAGTTTGACCCAAAATTGGGTTAAAACAACCCAGTGTTTTTATAGTGTAGAGTTTGATTGACAGACAGACTTTCATCAACAAAACGTTGATCAGTCTTTTTCAGTCTGCATTCGTTTCTTGGTCATTGTGCTTTTGAATGTTGATCATTATGATTCTGTTGATTATGAATCTCATCATTTCTCAACAGTCAGTATGAACCGAGATTCACGTTTGTTTTCTTGTCCTGTGGGTTTTGTCGTGTTTCAGCCATCGCGTGTTTTGATGGTTCAGACTGAGAGTCATCTGTGGTTTGAGCTTTGCTTCATTTTGTAGGTTTTATGTATTTCTTCCACTTCATCTGTGTTTAAATAGTTCTGCGAGTGCTTTAGTGAATATGAATCCTCTCTGAACGACTCGGTCAAACAGACTCAAATCACATAAAACAGGAGTTCTTCTCTGACCTGAAGGCTTTTCTTTAAAAGAGGAGATATTGTGGAGATATTAAAAAGAAGATTCATAACAGCAGTGCATATATATATTTAATGCATAAGAGTTCATTTAACAGTGAGTTGAACTGGTTTTGAGAAGCAAAGGAATCAACCAATTCAAAAAGATGATTCATTGAATCAGACAAACTGACTCAGAAGTGTCACATGACTCGAGTCTTAAATTAGTCATTTGTTGTGATGCTTTGAGGCTTTCGGATCTTGAACACTTCAGTCTCTTCAGCTCACTCTTTAAAACTTCTCCTTCGTGTGTGTGTGTGTGTGTGTGTGTGTTAAGGATGAACGCACAGAGAACGACTGATTCACTCCACAATATTTCCATTGTTTGACATTTCAATGGGAGGAAAGAAAAGCGTAGTTTGTGTGACAGAAATATCAGCGAGTTCTGCTGACGTCGACGCTCGTTTCCCGAAGGCCTGCGAGAGTGAAGCATGCTGGGAGATTCTCTGCTAGAAATGCATTATACAGTATCACACTGACACTTCTGTGAGAATGTTGGAGAAGAGAAGTTCGATATTAAAGCTGCTGTGGGTTTTATTCAGAGCTGCATGATTAATCGTTAAAAGAACGCAATCTTGATTCAAACACTTATTCATAAATGAAAATGATTCGTTTCTGTCCATTAAAGCTCTGACTGATCCGATCACAGCGAACATTCAGATCCTCCAGACGCAGTATCATTTCTGTAACGATAATACAGATCATCACTGAATATTGGGATCAAAGTTATAAACACTGTTTATTATTTGTGATTGAATCATTCATTCAAGAGATTCGTTCAGAAACGCTGATTTATCCAGTAATAAAACAAGCATTTCGAGTGAGTCATTGAATCATTCACTCAAACCGATTTTTAAAAAGGATTTTTCAAGCTGTCTATGGAGTTTATGGTCAGTGAATGGCTTTAAATGTGACGTTACGTGGCATTATTGTTCTCCAGCTGTTTTATTGGTATATTTCTGTGGTCGAAACGCTGATGAGACATGATTCACTACTGATTCAGTGAGTTGTTCTGAATCATGTTCAGTGATGTTGATTTGAGATGATCGTTCACGAGCAGTCGGTCTCACCATATTAAACACACATTATAAAATGGACAGAATTTGAAAGCTGAGACTGTTGGATATCAGAAGTATTAAAGATTATTGGGATTATTATTGGATGGCAGAAGTTTGTTCATGTTTGGTGGTTTTATTTCCACAGATGTCAGAATGATTGTCACTCTCACTGCTGTTGTTGCTGGGTGAGTCTGTGAAACAGTAATCTGATGTTGCTGGTCTCTTTCAGGTCCTGTGAATGTGTGCGCTGGTTTCTGTGCTCTGGTTGGTCCAGGACAGATGAAGCATGTGTTTGAGTCGGACGCTTGCGGGATGAAACCCTGACCGGATATCAGCCGGTCAGTTTATTTATTATAAACTGCTGTAGCTTTATATGTGTTATGAAATATGAACAGATTCATTACAGCTAGAGATCATGTTTATTTAGGCACATCTCTGGACATGGGTTAAAATGTGAAACTGAAGTCATGATGTGGCTTTGTGCAATTATCAAATCTAAAAGGCCGGGATTTATTTAAGGAAATATTTGCAAGTGTTTTTAGGTTGAAACATGGGTCGATAATAATAAATGTTTACATTAATATGTTTATAAATTTGTTGTCAACACAAAAAACTCTGACACCAATGGTCTATGGTTTAATGTTTGAAAATAAGAAAATTAAGACATAAAGATAAGTAGAAGTACTGGGGAAGTGTGTAATTTAAATACCCTTAATTTATTTTACATTACTATAGTAATATTTTTATTTTATT
>JAULUF010000084.1:402500-412500 GCA_031834385.1 Semotilus atromaculatus
CACTCTTCCTCACGACTCAGACCCCAGACCAGCGTAAGTCCACCACACACACACTCTTCCTCACGACTCAGACCCCAGACCAGCGTAAGTCCACCACACACACACTCTTCCTCACGACTCAGACCCCAGACCAGCGTAAGTCCACCACACACACACACACTCTTCCTCACGACTCAGACCCCAGACCAGCGTAAGTCCACCACACACACACTCTTCCTCACGACTCAGACCCCAGACCAGCGTAAGTCCACCACACACACACTCTTCCTCACGACTCAGACCCCAGACCAGCGTAAGTCCACCACACACACAATCTTCCTCACGACTCAGACCCCAGACCAGCGTAAGTCCACCACACACACACTCTTCCTCACGACTCAGACCCCAGACCAGCGTAAGTCCACCACACACACACTCTTCCTCACGACTCAGACCCCAGACCAGCGTAAGTCCACCACACACACACTCTTCCTCACGACTCAGACCCCAGACCAGCGTAAGTCCACCACACACACACACACTCTTCCTCACGACTCAGACCCCAGACCAGCGTAAGTCCACCACACACACACTCTTCCTCACGACTCAGACCCCAGACCAGCGTAAGTCCACCACACACACACTCTTCCTCACGACTCAGACCCCAGACCAGCGTAAGTCCACCACACACACACTCTTCCTCACGACTCAGACCCCAGACCAGCGTAAGTCCACCACACACACACTCTTCCTCACGACTCAGACCCCAGACCAGCGTAAGTCCACCACACACACACTCTTCCTCACGACTCAGACCCCAGACCAGCGTAAGTCCACCACACACACACTCTTCCTCACGACTCAGACCCCAGACCAGCGTAAGTCCACCACACACACACTCTTCCTCACGACTCAGACCCCAGACCAGCGTAAGTCCACCACACACACACTCTTCCTCACGACTCAGACCCCAGACCAGCGTAAGTCCACCACACACACACTCTTCCTCACGACTCAGACCCCAGACCAGCGTAAGTCCACCACACACACACTCTTCCTCACGACTCAGACCCCAGACCAGCGTAAGTCCACCACACACACACTCTTCCTCACGACTCAGACCCCAGACCAGCGTAAGTCCACCACACACACACTCTTCCTCACGACTCAGACCCCAGACCAGCGTAAGTCCACCACACACACACTCTTCCTCACGACTCAGACCCCAGACCAGCGTAAGTCCACCACACACACACTCTTCCTCACGACTCAGACCCCAGACCAGCGTAAGTCCACCACACACACACTCTTCCTCACGACTCAGACCCCAGACCAGCGTAAGTCCACCACACACACACACACTCTTCCTCACGACTCAGACCCCAGACCAGCGTAAGTCCACCACACACACACTCTTCCTCACGACTCAGACCCCAGACCAGCGTAAGTCCACCACACACACACTCTTCCTCACGACTCAGACCCCAGACCAGCGTAAGTCCACCACACACACACTCTTCCTCACGACTCAGACCCCAGACCAGCGTAAGTCCACCACACACACACTCTTCCTCACGACTCAGACCCCAGACCAGCGTAAGTCCACCACACACACACTCTTCCTCACGACTCAGACCCCAGACCAGCGTAAGTCCACCACACACACACTCTTCCTCACGACTCAGACCCCAGACCAGCGTAAGTCCACCACACACACACACACTCTTCCTCACGACTCAGACCCCAGACCAGCGTAAGTCCACCACACACACACTCTTCCTCACGACTCAGACCCCAGACCAGCGTAAGTCCACCACACACACACTCTTCCTCACGACTCAGACCCCAGACCAGCGTAAGTCCACCACACACACACTCTTCCTCACGACTCAGACCCCAGACCAGCGTAAGTCCACCACACACACACTCTTCCTCACGACTCAGACCCCAGACCAGCGTAAGTCCACCACACACACACTCTTCCTCACGACTCAGACCCCAGACCAGCGTAAGTCCACCACACACACACTCTTCCTCACGACTCAGACCCCAGACCAGCGTAAGTCCACCACACACACACACTCTTCCTCACGACTCAGACCCCAGACCAGCGTAAGTCCACCACACACACACTCTTCCTCACGACTCAGACCCCAGACCAGCGTAAGTCCACCACACACACACTCTTCCTCACGACTCAGACCCCAGACCAGCGTAAGTCCACCACACACACACTCTTCCTCACGACTCAGACCCCAGACCAGCGTAAGTCCACCACACACACACTCTTCACACACGGGTGTGCACCAAAAGTGGACCAAACGAGCGCACCTGACTCCTCGAAGAGCTGGGCTCGGTGCGCTCTCACACCAACTCTGGAGCGGTTCGTTTGTGGTGAGAACGTGATCCGGCCTTTAACGACCCAACTGCCAAAGAACTGCATTTTTGGACTGAACCAGCTGCCGTAGCTGAGCAGTGCATTATGGGATGAGGCCTAATGTTAGTTGACGGTTTTAGCACGCCAGCTCGCGGACACACTGGAGTTGTGAGGCGCTGCGGAGCCTCAGAGATTTGGTCTGATGACCATTTTAGGCCCCAACTTTCAAAAACTCACAAGAACAGTGAAATCTTGGCTTTGTTTAGCGATCAGCTCAGGGGAAGGGGTTTCATAGATCTGTGGTTATTTTACCGCACGTTAATTCTGACCAATCGAAGTGCAGTTAAGGAAATGCGTTCAAGACGTTCTGGCCAACGAGTGATGTGGATATTGTCACATGACTGCATTTTGGTTCGTTTCATCAACTCATCGACTGATTGGGACCAAAGTAATCAGTGTGGTGTGAAAAGGAACCAAAACGCCTGAGATGCCACAAAGCATAATTTTTCGCCCTTGGTCCGGACCAAATGAACCGAACTACAGATGTGATGCACTCATATTGGTGTTCCACGGCTCTAGCGTGAAGCGTGTGATTGTCAGATGTCCGTCAGATGTCCTCCAGATGTCCTCCAGATGTCCGTCAGATGTTCTCCAGATGTGAGAACACTCTCAGGCTGGCGTTCGATTGGTGTTTCACGGCTCGAGCGTGACGCGTGTGATTTCCAGATGTTCTCCAGATGTGTCATCTCAGTTTCTCTCCACAGACTGCGAGCGCCTCAGTGTTTGAGGTGGGCATGAAGCTGGAGGCGGTGGACCGCAAGAACCCGTGTCTGGTGTGTGTGGCCAGCGTCTCCGATATCGTGGACGGCAGATTCCTCGTCCACTTCGACAACTGGGACGACACGTACGACTACTGGTGAGTCCAGACGCTTTATTGCTACTAGCGGTCTAACGAAACGCTCACGTCACGATGCGACACATATCCCGATGCTGAACTCACGATTCCATATTACTGCGATACTCCAAGACATATGATAAAAGGTTACAAAAAATGTAATGATGATTAAAATGCTAAATTTGATGTTACATTGTGTGTGTAAATGAATATTCTTGGACTTGGTGCTGAAACCCAAAGCACAGGACAATAGAGACACCAGAATAACAATATTCTGAAGCTGAAAATACAGAATTATTTCACTGAATAGATATATTTGAAATAATGTCGGCCACTTTTTATGGTAACATCAGATATTTAGCATTATCAGGAGCCATAAATATTCCCCCATTGCATTATTATACATTATATTCAACATTATATATAGTAGTCTAATGTAGTACTAAAACTTTTAATTTTGCGTGAACTATCCACGATACATATTATTGCATTTTTGTATGTGATATATTGTTGCACCCCTGATTTCTACTGCGTTTTATATAGTACAGGTTTATCCAAAGCAGCTTTACAGTAAAAATAACTGGTAATGTTCCAAAATTGATCAAATATAAAACGACGTTGATTTCAGCTGTAAAGCAGCGCTAAAAACACAATAGTTTCGTAATTCAGTTCAATGTTGATTCAGTTCAATAACAGTAATGTTGTGAGAAATATTACTAAAACTAAAGGCATGGCCGGATATTAATGTCTTCTTGATATTGTTATAAAGGAAAATGCAATGTAATCTGCAAATCATGGTAATACTGTGGTATTCTTTAACGTACATTGAAAGACCATGCATGAAAATGTGAATGTAATAGGATTACAATGATATTTTTGTGATTAAATGAAAATTGTATGGATATATTAATGGATGATAGGAATCACAATACCATAACTTTACTTTGCTTAACTTAACTGTCTACTTATTTATCATTGATCTGTGTGAAATATTAAAATACATGAACAATATGAAAAAGTGGCCTATAGGGCTGAATATGCAAAAACCCTGATAAAAACGAACATTCAACTCATCATAAGAAGGGAAGAGATAAACGACTGTAAGAATAAAGCACGTGCGTAGAGATGATTATTCATAAGAGGTGCGAGTTTGATGTACAGATGATATATTAAAGCGTCTCTAATATTGTTTAATGTTTAATGGAGGTTGTGACTGTATCACATTAATATGCACGTCCACTTCTGCTTATGTAACGTGTGTTTATAACGACTGATTGATTCCAGTCTCACACTCATATCCAGCGATGCACGTCTGTGTTTTACATAAATCCACATTACCGCTGGGATTTGATTTGCTCATGAAAAGCCCTGGAGAGGAAGAGGAGGTAAAAATAGAGTCGGACACACACACACACACACACACACACACACACACACACACACACACACACAAGAGAGAGATAGACGAGTGTGTGAGTGTGTTCTCACACAGATATAAATGGATTAATGCAGAAAAATCATAACTCTGTTCTGTGTGTTATTACTGTGTGTGTCCAGCAGGAGAAGCTCTCACACAGACGCTCACGCGGAGTTTCAGGAACATACAGTCCAACAAACATTAATCAGACATCAGATATCATTTTTTTTTACATTTTTTCACTAGTATGTGCAGGACACTATAGTTAATTTATGCAAAATAAAGTAAACCGTGACATATTATACCCAAAAACTCTTCATACAGTGACTACCAGGAACATCTGGGACCAAAAATGACACTTTGAGCTGATCATGTTCTGCTGAAGTGATTTATTTTTCTGTAATAACTAATGCTCTTTTTACACACAGACTGAACAACATGAAGCATTGCTTGGTCACTGGTTGAGCTAAACTGGTATTATCTAATTGTGTAGTTAAATTTACCAGCTGACAGATATTCAACATAATTCATGTGTGAGAGTCTAACAGAAGGACGGACAAAACCAGTGAAATATCATATTTCTTGTCATATTCTATTACCATTTTCTAAACTATAGTGAATAAACTGTGATGATGTGAGAATGGTGTCTGAATAAATGTTGCTTTGACTGTACAGGTGACACTGGAAGAGTTAGAATATCGTGCAAAAGTTCATGTATTTCAGTGATTCAAATTAAAAGGTGAAACTAATATATTTAGTATATATAACTATAAACATATGCATGATTATACTTTTCAGAGGGTCGACATTACTGTATTTAAAATCCTTTTTTAAAACTGATTTCATGTAATGTTTGAATTTTCAGAAATTTTGAATTTGGGGTTTTCATAAGCTGTAAGCCATAATCATCACAATTATAACTTTTGCACAATATTCAAATTTTTCGAGTTTCACCTGTACGTTATTTGTCTTCCTATAATATGCATGAAACAAGAAGCAAAGCCCTCGCACACTGTCGACACACACGTTGGTGTCAAAAACTCTTTTCCATTGGCTGGATAAACGGCTGATGTTATTGTGTGCGCGACAGGAAGTGATGATGGTGTTGATGTGTTCAGGTGTGACGCGAGCAGTCCTCATATCCACCCGGTGGGCTGGTGTCAGGACCACGGCCGGCCGCTCACGGCACCTCAGGGTGGGTACGACCCTCCGCACCACAGGAGCTTTTCACAACACACATCATTTCAGAGCAGCTTTACTGAAAATGCATGAGTCCATATCCTCCTGAGACCCAGAAAAAAAAAGTTTTTTGAATTTAGTTTTTTTCCATGTCATCACATTGTTTAGAGCACAAGAAACAAATGGTAAAAAAACATTTTTGAAAAATAATATTTTATTCATACGTTATGCTATGTCCTCTATAGTGGACGCCAGGACTAAGTTGTTTAAAAAATAAAATGACATCAAATTATATGTATAGGCAAAACCAATGGGATTTTTTTTTCAATCACCAATAAATCTAGGGGTTTCAGGATTTTTTTAACCAAAATTTATATAAAGATGATTCTATGTTATGAAATAAATAACGGAATGAATTGATACACCATTTTACTTTATGCAATATGTGGGTAAAATGGCCATAAATTAATATTCCCATTCAATGCAATGTATCTATACACTGTATCTAATTTGCACATTAATGTGTTCTTGGAGCAACATTTAATGAAAAAAGAAGTGTAATAATTGGAGTAATAATTGGCAACATTTTAATAATAATATCTAATATTTCATAGGAATATTGATGCATAATTTATTTCCATATTCACTTGTTGTGTCTCACAAAATGCCTGATAAACATGATTTAAGTCCTGCTGTCCTCTACAGTGGACATGTATAAACAATGCCCTGTTCTGTAACAGAAAGTATTTTTTTTTATTTGAAGCCCCACAACTTTTTGCTGAGATGTTTTTTATGAAATACGATTTGAAAAATAGTCCAATTTAAATGATAATTACAATATAGTATCATATTTGCATAAGAATGCTACATTTGATCACTAAATTAATGTCAGACATTTTTAAAGACCAAGGAGAAGTTGTTTTCATGGTGAAACCTCCAATCATTTGATATCTCTGAAAAGTCCTGAATGTGCTCTTTACAGGACACCCAGGTTGTATCATGTGACATGTATGATGTCAGAGAAATTCACTAAAATATAATGTCCACTACAGTGGACAAAAGTCTATTCTTGGGTCCCATATTACAATTATGAGTGATCTGTTATCAGAGGAAACTGTCTGGGTTATGCATTTCAGAAATGTACATATATATCACAGGTAGCGAAAAATTTATTAATTTAAGCAATGTAATAATGTAAGGCTCATTGAAGTAATGAATACTTGTTTGTTAAAGGTTGTATCAGTGATTTCAGGCCGAAACATAAATGATCACATTCATCTAATCTTTCCTTTACAAAACAAATGGGTACACCACCACTCAAAACCAAAATAAACAGTGTTCCAACCAATCACAGACAGGGGCGGGTGTTGTGAGGTTTTGAGCTCGTGCACGGCTGGACAGAGCAACACCCAGAAAATATAGCATATATTTATTGTGTTGTATATTTTATACCTCTGCTGCAAAACATTTTTTACTTGTTTCCTGTCCAAATATCTAAACATTCTTAAATTAAGATGCATTTACTAGATGAGTAAAATGCCATACGATATTATATCCCATTTTCCAGGGGAATTAATCAGAATGAAGTGAATTGATGCTTAAAAAAAAGCAAAATTATCAATGGGGTCAGAAAAATAATGTTAATTCAAAGAGAAACAAGATGATTTTTCTGACCACATTGGCAGATAATTTAGATTGTTTTAAGCAAAAACTCACTTGTAGCCAATCACAGACATATCTGATGAGCTCGTGAACACAATAGCCAATCAGAGGTGTTTACGATTCCGCTCAAAGCGTCACATTTTTTAAATTTCAGTACCGACTTCCTCATTATAATAATTCATACGCAGAATAAAGGGGCGGGGCCTGGGTGAGTTAGTCAGTAGTGTGTTAAACTGGCGGTTATGGTAAGGGGCGGGACATTCCCAAACACACTCGAAGCGCTCGACCAATCACAACACACTGATCCAGCCGACCAATCAGAGCACAGTGTGCTTTTCAGGAGGAGGGGCTTCATAGAGACAGGAAGTAAACAGAGCGTTACTGACAGACTGGGAAGAGAGGAGCCGCAACAATGGAGAATATGATGAGAATAATCAACATTACAGCAGGAAAACCTGTTCTAGTAGAGCCTGAAACACATCAGGACTGAGAGGGCATAAAATATGGAAGGTTGTTTCCGCCACAGAATAAAAAATAAAAAGGTAATTGTGACTTTTTGTCTTGCAATTCTGACTTATAAATATAAACTCACGTTGTTTTATTACAAACAATGTTTTATTCTGTAGCGGAAACAAGCTTCCATAATCATAGGTTCAGAGGAGAGTGTGTGTGAGGAGAGCTCTGGTGTTCCTGAACCGTCAGTGAAGTCATCGAGTGTTTGCTTGAGGAACGCGACCGGACATGACCTCGATTCCCCACAGCACACACTACCTGTTCAAACTCAGATTTACACACTTCAGGGAACGTCAGTGCCAGGACAGAGCCGCACGTACAGGTGTGTTTGTGTGTGATTGTGTGTATCTGTGTTTTAGGACACCCCAATCCAGAGCATTTCATCTGGGACGATTACATGGAAGACACCAGCGCATCTGCTGCTCCGAGTCAAGCCTTCTGTGTGGTGAGTGTGTGTGTGTGTGGTGAGTGTGTTTCATAGCTGTGTGCGTGTGTGTGGTGTGTGTGTTTCATAGCTGTGTGTGTGTGTTTCATAGCTGTGTGTGCGCGTGTGTGTGTGTGTGTGTGTTCTGACCTGTGGTGTTCCTGTAGAGACCGGCTCACGGGTTCCAGCCACTCATGAAGCTGGAGTGTGTGGACAGGAGGAACCCGATGCTGATCCGCGTCGCCACCGTCACCGACACCGAAGACTACAGAGTCAAAGTGAGCTCTCGCCCCGTTACACACACACTCTCGCCCCGTTACACACACACTCTCGCCCCGTTACACACTCTCACCCCACTCTCGCCCCATTACACCCCATTACACTCTCTCGCCCCCGTTACACACTCTCGCCCCATTACACTCTCTCGCCCCGTTACACACTCTCGCCCCATTACACACTCTCGCCCCATTACACTCTCTCGCCCCATTACACTCTCTCGCCCCATTACACTCTCTCGCCCCGTTACACACTCTCGCCCCGTTACACACACTCGCCCCGTTACACACTCTCGCCCCATTACACACTCTCACCCCACTCTCGCCCCATTACACTCTCTCGCCCCGTTACACACTCTCGCCCCGTTACACACTCTCGCCCCGTTACACACACTCGCCCCGTAACACACTCTCGCCCCGTTACACACTCTCGCCCCACTCTCGCCCCGTTACACACTCTCGCCCCGTTACACACTCTCGCCCCGTTACACACACTCGCCCCGTTACACACTCTCGCCCCGTTACACACACTCGCCCCGTTCGCCCCGTTACACACTCTCGCCCCACTCTCGCCCCGTTACACACTTTCGCCCCGTTACACACTCTCGCCCCCTTACACACACTCGCCCCCTTACACACACTCGCCCCGTTACACACTCTCGCCCCGTTACACACTCTCGCCCCGTTACACACACTCTCGCCCCGTTACACACTCTCGCCCCGTTACACACACTCGCCCCGTTACACACTCTCGCCCCACTCTCGCCCCGTTACACACTCTCGCCCCACTCTCGCCCCGTTACACACACTCGCCCCGTTACACACACTCGCCCCGTTACACACTCTCGCCCCACTCTCGCCCCGTTACACACTCTCGCCCCGTTACACACTCTCGCCCCGTTACACACTCTCGCCCCGTTACACACTCTCGCCCCACTCTCGCCCCGTTACACACTCTCGCCCCGTTACACACTCTCGCCCCGTTACACACTCTCGCCCCGTTACACACTCTCGCCCCACTCTTGCCCCGTTACACACTCTCGCCCCGTTACACACTCTCGCCCCGTTACACACTCTCGCCCCGTTACACACACTCGCCCCGTTACACACTCTCGCCCCACTCTCGCCCCGTTACACACTCTCGCCCCACTCTCGCCCCGTTACACACTCTCGCCCCGTTACACACACTCGCCCCGTTACACACTCTCGCCCCACTCTCGCCCCGTTACACACTCTCGCCCCACTCTCGCCCCGTTACACACTCTCGCCCCGTTACACA
>JAULUF010000084.1:417500-422500 GCA_031834385.1 Semotilus atromaculatus
AGAAAAATTGGAAAAAAATAAACACAGAGCTCGTTTGACCCTTATTTCTGATTGCATTATTGTCTCGCGAGATCTGATGCGAGGTTTTGGTCATTTTAATAATGCAAATGAGGGGCGAATTTTTTTTTTTGTTTCAGTACTTCAAGCAGTACAAAGACATAGACAAAATACTCCAATAGCTCAATTAATGTGATAATACTTATTGCTAGTGAAATTGTAATCACAACCAATTCAAAAAGAAAAAATACACCATTGCCAGATACATTCTTACAGAAGCCCCACTAACTGAAAGCTATTTTTCAGAATGCATGTTTTGCATGAGTTTGGCTAATAATGTTTTGTGGTATATTGTTTTCATAATTACATTTAGCAAACGGTTGTAGGCACTGAGCATGGACTCCTGTACCGTAACTAACGTTACTGTAGTGTAAAACAAAGTGGAAAGATGTGGCTAGCATTCGTAGAGTCCATTCCCCGTGTTTACATCACATACATTAACCGCATTAGTAGTTAGCTGCTGTTTGTTACACAAAATATAGTAATAAAAACACAGTCTTACCGTTTCAAATTCAGGCAAGTCCCTGATTGTTGGAATGGCACCTTTTTCCAAAACGTAGCTTCGATGCCAACTTCGCCTGATATTGCCCCAAATTTGTAAAAGATTCTTTTGTGAAATGTTTAGCGCAGACACCTAACGTTGAGCAAGTTGAGATGGTTGTTGGAACAGCGTCATTAAAAATAAATTTCATCCACTGGTCCCTTGTAGTTTGGTCAGTTTTGGGTAAAGAAAAAACATTAGAATGTGGATTATGACAGTCAACCACCACAGAGCAACTCACGTGTGCACTACGTTTCTGCATCTTTCTTGACTGAATATGATGGGGAGAGGGGCAGGGCGGGCCTCCTCTGCGGTGTCCATATATGGTATATCCGGCCCCGTCTTGACGTCAAGTCGGGGGAGAAATTGAAATCTCGTATTTGAGTGCGCGTGCACGTTGGCTAGTTTAAGAACCCTGGGGTAAACAAACGCTTCACTTTTGAATATCGGCATCCCGGCCAATGTATAATCGTTAGTCAATCATAACATACATTGATTCTCATGGAAAAGTGAAAATTGCACATTATGACTCCTTTAAAATAAGCGGGCCCAGTGCTGAACCCTGGGGTACCCCACTAATAATAATGACTGAGTATGAGGAAAACAACCCAAAGCTACAGAGAAAGTCCTTTATTATATATAAGAACAAAACTTGTGCTTCTCTCAGTTGCATCTGCTCACAAACGAGCCGTAAACGAGCGCTTAACGAGCTCAGACGGGAATAGTGTGATCCCACAATATAACGGACCCTCGGATCTCACCTCCTTCAATCCGCAGCGCTGCTGTTCCTGTGGCTCACCTTACCCCGGCATATCATCACTGCTGAATCAATTGCTCACATATAGAGAAAGGATACTGTCTTTTTTTAGAAAGCCACTTCTGATTACACAGACAGCATAAGAAAGAGCCTTTTTAAAGCTGCGCTTCTGCAGAATCCTCTGCTTAGAGATGGAATTTTTAAATTGGTTTAATTAAAACCTCATTTACATCCTATTTGCATGCATTTGCATACAGTTTATCTCAAAACCAGCAGTTTAAGTACAGCGTTGCAGTGGTTTCAGTTTTCTTGAGCTGCTGTGGTTTTCATCACTTTAATAAACGTCCTCTAGAGTTAGATGAATCTGACACTCAGACTCTGTTTATATGAGACACCCAGAGCCTTTATTACAGTAAACAAGAGCTATATGAGCTGAACTATATTCCAATAGATGCATAATTTAACATGCATATTATAATGAGTAATCATAATCTTCTACCACCTTGTCTACTGGAGCTTCATTATTCAATCTATATTATAGAGGAACTCATTATCTGTTGCAGTGTAGTTTTATTTTTATTTTTTTAATTTAATTTTGCATGCATCTTAAAGTATACTTATTTATTTTTTACTTAGTTTGTAATTGTATCTTCCATTTTTTATTTAATTTAAAAAGTGTACTTTTTATTTTTTTATTTGTGTTTTTTTAATAAATTTTGCATGCATCTTAAATTTAGCTTGTTTATTGATTTTATTTTGTATTCTTTTAAATATTAAATTAAATACATTAATAATATTTTTGAGTATTTTAAAGACGGTTTTATAATTTAATGTGAATTTTAATGTAAAATTTTAGACTATGCGAGCTAAAATATATTGCAATAGATGCATAATTTAACATGCATATTATAATGAGTAATCATAATCTTCTACCGCCTCGTCTACTGGAGCTTCATAATTTAATCTTTATTATAGATTAACTCATTATCTGTTACAGTGTAGGATGAGAAACATAAAGTGGTGTTTTGGCCGTTTGAATATGAATGTCACTTTGAGCTCATGCTGCAATGAATAAATAAATAATATTATATTATGTTAACTGCAAGATGCTCTGGCCGTTCTTTTTCAGTGCATTATTCCTCGGACGCCCGGGCAGAGCTGTGTGTGAGTGTGAAGAGGTTTCTCCCGGTGCAGCGATCTCTATTCTTAGATCCATGACCTGAGAATCTCCCGCTCTTAAACCAGTCTCAGATTTAGTTCAGAACTCCATCATATGGGCCGACGCTCAAAAACATCACTTCCAGAATGGAATGCTGTTAAAATATTAACAATCTATGATAGTATATCAATAATGATGGAGCGCTGCACATAAAGAAAATTTGATCAACCTCTAATTCATAAGCATTGATATGTTGCTGTGCATTTGAATAGTTCTTAATAATTCAACATAAAGGCAACATTTCTAATTTTCCTTTAGCATATTTTAGCATTAGCTAACAAAAAGGCTTTTAATATTTTTAAAATAAAATTGGTGGATGTCATGTGAGTGACAGGTTGCCCCGCCCTCGCACCAGTAAACACGTCTCCATCATCTATACAGCGCTTTAACACCAGAGACCGTCTCACAGCAGCTTTACAGTGACAACAGGAGATTACAGTAGCAGATTACAGTTGTTTTGGCTTTACAGCAGATCTAGAATAAAGTTATTGTCCAGATAAAGTTAGTTTTGATTGGTTCACTTCAGTTGCAAATATCATTAGTTATTAACTTAGGGGCTCTCTCTCCCTCTCCCTCTCTCCCTCTCCCTCTCTCTCTCTCTCAGTGCCTTCGGTTGCCCGTATTCTGACATGAACATGAAGAAAGAGGTGGTTCTGCCGGACCGGCTCGGAGGAGAGAAGCAGATCACCTTCGTCCCTGTGCACTTTGTGCAGAAAACCAAACGCCTGTGTCCAGATGAAGAAGAGGAAGAGGAGGATGAGGACGATGGGAAGGTGGAGAACAGGTTTGTGAATGACCAGATGATCTACTGAACTAATGCACTCAGTGTCCACTTTTTGACTCATTATTTGATCAATCTGATCTATAAAATTATATTGGATTCACTTTGATTGACACAAATTAGTGCATGTAAAGTACATGAAAACATAATTTAAAGGAGTAGTTCACTTCAGAATTAAAATGACCTGATAATTACTCTCCTCAGTTGAAAAGAAATGAAGGTTTTTGATGAAAACACTCCAGTATTCCTCCATATAGTGTCTTCAATTGTCCAACGGATCGAAGGTCCAGATGTGAGTTTCAGTGCAGCTTCAAAGTCTCGACACGATCCAGCCGAGGAATAAGAGTCTCATCCAGACAAACCAGCGACATTTATAACACAATAAACATTTATAGACTTTTAACCACAAATACTCGTCTTGCACTGGCTGTGATGCGACACACATTACGTAATAATGTTGAAAGGTCAAGCGTGACGTAGGCGTAAGAACAGATCTAGTGTTTACAGCGAACGCGCAGAGACTAAGTCAAACGGCATTTACAAAAATAAAAGATAAAATAGATAATAAAAGATTTTGTTTCGAGGAGTTTTTTGCACAACTCTACATTTTCCGCCTGCGTCAGGTTAGCGCCTGAGCTTTCCAACGTCATTACGTATTGAGTGAAGTCGTGGATTTGTGGTAAAAAGTGTATAAATGTTTATTTTGTTATAAATGTCGCTGGTTTGTGCGGATGAGACTCTTATTCCTCGGCTGGATCGTGTCGAGACTTTGAAGCTGCACTGAAACTCCATTGAAGTCAATATATTGAGGAAATCCTGGAACGTTTTCCTCAAAAACCTTCATTTCTTTTCCACTGAAGAAAGAAAGACACGAACATCTTAGATGACGAGCGGGAGAGTGAATTATCAGGACATTTACTTTCTGAAGTGAACTAATCCTTTAATTGTCACTTAGTAGTCTTAATATTTGGCCTCAGAACAGCTTTCCTCTCTCAGTGCGTGTCCTCACATCCACACACACACACACACATCGCTGCAGAGAGAGAGAGAGAGGGTGAATCTGCATTATCTGTGCGCAGTGTGAGAGGAGTGCTGTCCCCGAGAGTGTACATCACCTATACAGTGCGTCAGCAGCTCCACGTTTGAGTTAAAGCATCAGCGCTTCAGTTCAGTCGATACACCGTCGTTACACGGTTCAGGAAGAGGAGAGAATCGCTGAGCGCTGGTTTGTTTGGAGTCGTGACAAACTCGTTCGCTGCCAAGAGACGAAGCGTGTGCCGCCGTACATCAGTCTGACCCGCGGCACCGTTTACATGTTCAAACCAGTGCTGCTATTTATTCATATTTTAGATGTTTATTTTTGTGCTTGTTCATACAATTTTCATTTTAATATTAGTTTAATTTTGTTACATGTTTTATCATTGTTATTAGTTTATATATATATATATATATATATATATATATATATATATATATTAAAAAATTCATCTTTTTATTATATTTGTATATTATATAATTGTATAATATAATTATAATTTTTTAAATATATTTATATATACGTATAATATAACATTTGTATATATATATATATAAATGTTTATTATATAGTAAAATATTTGTGTAATATATATATATATATATATAT
>JAULUF010000084.1:427500-475000 GCA_031834385.1 Semotilus atromaculatus
TGTGTGTGTGTGTGTGTGTATTCTCACTCGTTCAGGTGTGTGTGTGTGTGTGTGTGTATTCTCACTCGTTCAGGTTTGTGTGTGTATTCTCACTCGTTCAGGTGTGTGTGTATTCTCACTTGTTCAGGTTTGTGTGTGTATTCTCACTCGTTCAGGTGTGTGTGTGTATTCTCACTCGTTCAGGTGTGTGTGTGTGTGTGTATTCTCACTCGTTCAGGTGTCTGTGTGTATTCTCACTCGTTCAGGTGTGTGTGTGTGTGTATTCTCACTCGTTCAGGTTTGTGTGTGTATTCTCACTCGTTCAGGTGTGTGTGTATTCTCACTCGTTCAGGTGTGTGTGTATTCTCACTCGTTCAGGTTTGTGTGTGTATTCTCACTCGTTCAGGTGTGTGTGTATTCTCACTTGTTCAGGTTTGTGTGTGTGTGTGTGTGTGTGTGTGTGTGTGTATTCTCACTCGTTCAGGTGTGTGTGTGTGTATTCTCACTCATTCAGGTGTGTGTGTGTGTGTATTCTCACTCGTTCAGGTGTGTGTGTGTGTATTCTCACTCGTTCAGGTTTGTGTGTGTGTATTCTCTCTCGTTCAGGTGTGTGTGTGTGTATTCTCACTCGTTCAGGTGTGTGTGTATTCTCACTCGTTCAGGTGTGTGTGTGTGTGTGTGTTCTCACTCGTTCAGGTGTGTGTGTGTATTCTCACTCATTCAGGTGTGTGTGTGTGTATTCTCACTCATTCAGGTGTGTGTGTGTGTGTGTATTCTCACTCGTTCAGGTTTGTGTGTGTGTGTATTCTCACTCGTTCAGGTGTGTGTATGTGTATTCTCACTCGTTCAGGTGTGTGTGTGTATTCTCACTCGTTCAGGTGTGTGTGTGTGTATTCTCACTCGTTCAGGTTTGTGTGTGTGTGTATTCTCACTCGTTCAGGTGTGTGTGTGTGTATTCTCACTCGTTCAGGTGTGTGTGTGTATTCTCACTCGTTCAGGTTTGTGTGTGTGTGTATTCTCACTCGTTCAGGTGTGTGTATGTGTATTCTCACTCGTTCAGGTGTGTGTGTGTATTCTCACTCGTTCAGGTTTGTGTGTGTGTGTATTCTCACTCGTTCAGGTGTGTGTGTGTGTATTCTCACTCGTTCAGGTGTGTGTGTGTATTCTCACTCGTTCAGGTTTGTGTGTGTGTGTATTCTCACTCGTTCAGGTGTGTGTATGTGTATTCTCACTCGTTCAGGTTTGTGTGTGTGTGTATTCTCACTCGTTCAGGTGTGTGTGTGTATTCTCACTCGTTCAGGTGTGTGTCTTTAACGATTGAAGTGTGTCATGTTTCAGCCAATCACATTCACTCTTGCACGTCAGTGTTTGATGACTGAAGACTCATCTGTCGAACTCTTCTTGAGTGTGTGTGAGTTGGTTCTGAACGAGCTCATGTAAGATGTGCTGCTGTTCCTGTTAATAATATGATATCCAGTGTTTTCACAGCGGTTTCATTGATTGCCATAATTTTCGGATTGTTTCCATGGAGACACAAGAGCCCTCCAGTCCAGAATGTTTCATTATAGTCAGCAGGAGATGGAACAAGTGTGTGTGTGTGAGAGAGAGTGTGTGTTCCTCAGTCAGGCCAAGTGTGTGTGTGTGAGTGTGTGTGTGTGTGAGAGTTGTGTTCCTCTGTCAGGCTAAGTGTGTGTGTGTGAGGGTGTGTGTGAGTTGTGTTCCTCAGTCACGCTGAGAGTGTGTGTGAGAGTTGTGTTTCTCAGTCATGCTGATAGTGTGTGTGAGAGTTGTGTTCCTCAGTCATGCTGAGAGTGAGTGTGTGTGTGTGTGAGAGAGTGTGTGTTAGAGTGTGTGTGAGAGTTGTGTTCCTCAGTCAGGCTAAGAGTGTGCGTGAAAGTGTTTGAGAGTGCGTGAGAGTGTGTGTGAGTTGTGATCCTCAGTCATGCTGAGAGTGTGTGTGTGTGAGAGAGTGTGTGTTAGAGTGTGTGTGAGAGTTGTGTTCCTCAGTCAGGCTAAGAGTGTGCGTGAAAGTGTTTGAGAGTGTGCGTGAGAGTGTGTGAGAGTTGTGTTCCTCAGTCACGCTAAGAGTGTGCGTGAAAGTGTGCGAGAGAGTGTGTGAGAATTGTGTTCCTCAGTCACGCTAAGAGTGTGCGTGAGAGTGTGCGTGAGAGTGTGTGTGTGCGTGAGTGTGTGTGTGTGCGTGAGAGAGTTGTGTTCCTCAGTCACGCTAAGAGTGTGCGTGAGTGTGCGTGAGAGTGTGAGAGAGTTGTTCCTCAGTCACGCTAAGAGTGTGCGCGAGAGTGCGTGAGAGTGTGAGAGAGTTGTGTTCCTCAGTCACGCTAAGAGTGTGCGTGAGAGTGTGAGAGTTGTGTTCCTCAGTCACGCTAAGAGTGTGCGTGAGAGTGTGTGTGCGTGAGTGTGTGTGCGTGAGTGTGCGTGAGTGTGCGTTAGTGTGCGTGAGTGTGCGTGAGTGTGTGTGTGTGAGTGTGCGTGAGAGAGTTGTGTTCCTCAGTCACGCTAAGAGTGTGCGTGAGAGTGTGAGAGAGTTGTGTTCCTCAGTCACGCTAAGAGTGTGCGTGAGTGTGCGTGAGAGTGTGAGAGAGTTGTTCCTCAGTCACGCTAAGAGTGTGCGTGAGAGTGTGAGAGAGTTGTGTTCCTCAGTCACGCTAAGAGTGTGCGTGAGAGTGTGCGTGAGAGTGTGCGTGAGTGTGTGCGTGAGTGTGCGTGAGAGAGTTGTGTTCCTCAGTCACGCGAAGAGTGTGCGTGAGAGTGTGCGTGAGTGTGTGCGTGAGTGTGTGCGTGAGAGTGTGCGTGAGTGTGCGTGAGTGTGTGCGTGAGAGTGTGAGAGAGTTGTGTTCCTCAGTCACGCGAAGAGTGTGCGTGAGAGTGTGAGAGAGTTGTTCCTCAGTCACGCTGAGAGTGTGTGTGCGTGAGAGTTGTGTTCCTCAGTCACGCTAAGAGTGTGCGTGAGAGTGTGCGTGAGTGTGTGAGAGAGTTGTGTTCCTCAGTCACGCTAAGAGTGTGCGTGAGAGTGTGTGTGAGTGTGTGAGAGAGTTGTGTTCCTCAGTCACGCTAAGAGTGTGCGTGAGAGTGTGTGTGAGTGTGTGAGAGAGTTGTGTTCCTCAGTCACGCTGAGAGTGTGCGTGAGAGTGTGCGTGAGAGTGTGCGTGAGAGTGTGCGTGAGAGTGTGAGAGAGTTGTTCCTCAGTCACGCTGAGAGTGTGTGTGCGTGAGAGTTGTGTTCCTCAGTCACGCTGAGAGTGTGCGTGAGAGTGTGCGTGAGAGTGTGCGTGAGTGTGTGCGTGAGTGTGCGTGAGAGAGTTGTGTTCCTCAGTCACGCGAAGAGTGTGCGTGAGAGTGTGCGTGAGTGTGTGCGTGAGTGTGTGCGTGAGAGTGTGCGTGAGTGTGCGTGAGTGTGTGCGTGAGAGTGTGAGAGAGTTGTGTTCCTCAGTCACGCGAAGAGTGTGCGTGAGAGTGTGAGAGAGTTGTTCCTCAGTCACGCTGAGAGTGTGTGTGCGTGAGAGTTGTGTTCCTCAGTCACGCTAAGAGTGTGCGTGAGAGTGTGCGTGAGTGTGTGAGAGAGTTGTGTTCCTCAGTCACGCTAAGAGTGTGCGTGAGAGTGTGTGTGAGTGTGTGAGAGAGTTGTGTTCCTCAGTCACGCTAAGAGTGTGCGTGAGAGTGTGTGTGAGTGTGTGAGAGAGTTGTGTTCCTCAGTCACGCTGAGAGTGTGCGTGAGAGTGTGCGTGAGAGTGTGCGTGAGAGTGTGCGTGAGAGTGTGAGAGAGTTGTTCCTCAGTCACGCTGAGAGAGAGTGTGTGTGAGTGTGAGAGTTGTGTTCCTCAGTCACGCTGAGAGTGTGCGTGAGAGTGTGCGTGAGAGTGTGTGTGAGTGTGAGAGAGTTGTTCCTCAGTCACGCTGAGAGAGAGTGTGTGTGAGTGTGAGAGTTGTGTTCCTCAGTCACGCTGAGAGTGTGTGTGCGAGTGTGTGTGAGAGTGTGTGTGAGTGTGTGTTCCTCAGTCACGCTGAGAGAGAGAGTGTGTGTGTGAGAGAGTTGGGTTCCTCAGTCACGCTGAGAGTGTGTGTGATCAGCAGTAGCGTATTCTGAAATTATGCGAAAAATCTTATTTTTAGAACACTGCAATATTATGCTGCGATTTCCATGGAAAAATCTGTGTGTGTGTGTGTGTGTGGAGGCGTTTGGTGAATCAGCGCTTTCTCTAGACGAGCAGCTTGAGCTTCAGGTTTATTCTCACCGAAACAAGAAATACTTTTCCTTCAGAAATCACAAGTAAATCTCACAATTAACTGCATAAAAAGCAAGTTACACTTTTAACTGTGACATTTTTAATTAAATGTGACATTTTGAAGTGCAAAGACTGAAATAGTATTTTCTTGTAAAAGTTTGAATAATCATGTTTACAGTGTGAAAAACCGCACAACTGGATATTTGGACATCCATAGCAGTCGTGAGATAAGAGTGTTTTCCTCCAGGATGACGTCTGTGGTGTAGATTAGAGAAGTAATCTGGTCACCGGATCTCAACTCCTCGTTTGTCTCCAGAGATCTTCTCGATTAGACGATTAAGTTTCAAGACGAGCTGATTTTCTGGGATAGATCGTCATCGGATGAGCTCGGATTTCATTAGCAGAGACGATTGATGAAGTGTCTTTATCGCCCACGTATGACATCATCAGCTGACGCTCTCAGATCCGTTGGGTCAGGTGATCATCGCTGCGTATGATATCATCAGCTGACGCTCTCAGATGCGTCGGGTCAGGTGATCAGCGCCGCATATGACATCATCAGCTGACGCACTCAGATCCGTCAGGTGATCATCGCCGTGTATGACATCATCAGCTGACGCACTCAGATCCGTCAGGTGATCATCGCCGTGTATGACATCATCAGCTGACGCTCTCAGATCCGTCGGGTCAGGTGATCATCGCCGCGTATGACATCATCAGCTGACGCTCTCAGATCCGTCGGGTCAGGTGATCATCGCTGCGTTTGACATCATCAGCTGACGCTCTCAGATCCGTCGGGTCAGGTGATCATCGCCGCGTATGACATCATCAGCTGACGCTCTCAGATCCGTCAGGTGATCATCGCCGCATATGACATCATCAGCTGACGCTCTCAGATCCGTCGGGTCAGGTGAACATCGCCGCGTATGACATCATCAGCTGACGCACTCAGATCCGTCAGGTGATCATCGCCGCGTATGACATCATCAGCTGACGCTCTCAGATCCGTCGGGTCAGGTGAACATCGCCGCGTATGAAATCATCAGCTGACGCTCTCAGATCCGTGGGGTCAGGTGATCATCGCTGCGTATGACATCATCAGCTGACGCCCTCAGATCCGTCGGGTCAGGTGATCATCGCCGCGTATGACATCATCAGCTGACACTCTCAGATCCGTGGGGTCAGGTGATCATCGCCGCGTATGACATCATCAGCTGACGCTCTCAGATCCGTCGGGTCAGGTGATCATCGCCGCGTATGAAATCATCAGCTGACGCACTCAGATCCGTCAGGTGATCATCGCCGCGTATGACATCATCAGCTGACGCTCTCAGATCCGTCGGGTCAGGTGATCATCGCCGCGTATGAAATCCTCAGCTGACGCTCTCAGATCCGTCGGGTCAGGTGATCATCGCCGCGTATGACATCATCAGCTGACGCTCTCAGATCCGTCAGGTGAACATCGCCGCGTATGACATCATCAGCTGACGCACTCAGATCCGTCAGGTGATCATCGCCGCGTATGACATCATCAGCTGACGCTCTCAGATCCGTCGGGTCAGGTGATCATCGCGCGTATGACATCATCAGCTGACGCACTCAGATCCGTCAGGTGATCATCGCCGCGTATGACATCATCAGCTGACGCTCTCAGATCCGTCGGGTCAGGTGATCATCGCCGCGTATGACATCATCAGCTGACACTCTCAGATCCGTGGGGTCAGGTGATCATCGCCGCGTATGACATCATCAGCTGACGCTCTCAGATCCGTCGGGTCAGGTGATCATCGTATGATCGTATGATCATCGTATGACATCATCAGCTGACGCTCTCAGATCCGTTAGGTGATCATCGCCGCGTATGAAATCATCAGCTGACGCTCTCAGATCCGTCGGGTCAGGTGATCATCGCCGCGTATGACATCATCAGCTGACGCTCTCAGATCCGTCGGGTCAGGTGATCATCGCCGCGTATGACATCATCAGCTGACGCTCTCAGATCCGTCGGGTCAGGTGATCATCGCCGCGTATGACATCATCAGCTGACGCTCTCAGATCCGTCGGGTCAGGTGATCAGTTATTTTCAGTGTTAGTTATTTTAGTACATCAAATTAAACTGAAATGATAATAAGTTGCCTCTGCAGAGAGCGAGAGAGAGCGAGAGAGAGCGAGAGAGAGAGATGCATTCTGTGGTTCTCAGGCTCGTTAGAGTCGAGGCTCAGCGTGGGCCGAGAAACTCTGACAGTCTGACAGCAGCGACTCTAGATTCATGAGCTGACTGTGTCAAACTCACACACCTGACAGATCACATCACATGACCCTGACAGATCACATCACATGACCCTGACAGATCACATGACCCTGCAGAGGATCCACTCTCCCACTGCGAATCCCATCATCCCATAACATCCATCTGTGCTCAGATCATGTTTAAATCTATTATTTATCATCTGTGATGATGATGATGATGATGATGATGATGCTTTCAGTAAGAGTAGCTCTCGTTGGATATTTTTGACATTTGAATATCCCATAATTCCAGTCATTTCTAATTTACTTGATAAGGATTTATAAAAATATCAGAAACACTTTACAATAAGGTTCTTTATTTAACATTAGTTGACTACCTTAGATAACATGAACTAAGAATCAACAATACTTCTCCAGCATTTATTAATCTTAGTTAATATTAATTTCTATATTTACTATTACGTTATTAAAATCAAATGTTGTATTTGTTAACATTAGATAATGCACTGAGAACACAATGAACAGCAGATTAATACATACTGTAACTAATGTATTGCTCTTTGTTAGTTAATTTTAGTTAATACATTAACTAATGTCAACTAATGAACCTTATTGTAAAGTGTTACCAACATATATTTTATTCACTCATATATACCCTCAATTTCTTACAGAGAAAATATTTGAGTTTTGAATAACTATAACATATGTATTGTTTATAATTAGTTTTGAGTTTCGTCATATATCCCGTTTTTCCTTGAGAATCCTTATATCAGTTGTTGAGGAAGTGAATTAAAATGAGAAATATCTGTAAGACTCCCATTAGTTAATGCATTAACTAACATTAATAAGTAACAATAAGCAATATTGAACTTCACCCTTTCGATCACTATAACAGGGTCATATAGAAAATGGGCGTGGCAAAATACACTCAAAAGCCTATAACTCCTAAACGAAAACTCATAACTTTATGGAAATTGGTGCGCACATGCGGCTTATGATTCCAAACAAGCATGCAAACGTTTATGGAGAACGGACCGTAGGTGGCGCTATAACTGTTAAAAAGCTTTAAAAAACATATATTTCTATGGTAAATTCTGTATTGGCTGTAAATGGTCTTTTCCTTCTATGATGTCAGTGGTTAAATGCTTGCTAAATAAAACGTAATATCTTTTTATGCATGTGTGCTTAAAGGCCTTATGCTTGAACCCTGATAATGCTGCTCGCAGCTTTAATTCATCTCTGTTAATGTTGATAAAAACACGACTGTTCATGTTAGATGAGGTTTGTTGGATGGTATTTGTGAACTGGCTGGTTTTACTTCATCGTGTCCTTGAGCAGATGAGGAGCAGATGGTGTGTGTGTGTGTGTGTGATGGAGTCGAGGGACGCCTGATCTTCGAGAGATGATGGATGTGTGTTATAATGCTGACCTCGGGTCAGTGAGAGATGATGGATGTGTGTTATAATGCTGACCTCGGGTCAGTGAGAGATGATGGATGTGTGTTATAATGCTGACCTCGGGTCAGTGAGAGATGATGGATGTGTGTTATAATGCTGACCTCGGGTCAGTGAGAGATGATGGATGTGTGTTATAATGCTGACCTCGGGTCAGTGAGAGATGATGGATGTGTGTTATAATGCTGACCTCGGGTCAGTGAGAGATGGTGGATGTGTGTTATAATGCTGACCTCGGGTCAGTGAGAGATGGTGGATGTGTGTTATAATGCTGACCTCGGGTCAGTGAGAGATGATGGATGTGTGTTATAATGCTGACCTCGGGTCAGTGAGAGATGGTGGATGTGTGTTATAATGCTGACCTCGGGTCAGTGAGAGATGGTGGATGTGTGTTATAATGCTGACCTCGGGTCAGTGAGAGATGGTGGATGTGTGTTATAATGCTGACCTCGGGTCAGTGAGAGATGATGGATGTGTGTTATAATGCTGACCTCGGGTCAGTGAGAGATGATGGATGTGTGTTATAATGCTGACCTCGGGTCAGTGAGAGATGGTGGATGTGTGTTATAATGCTGACCTCGGGTCAGTGAGAGATGGTGGATGTGTGTTATAATGCTGACCTCGGGTCAGTGAGAGATGATGGATGTGTGTTATAATGCTGACCTCGGGTCAGTGAGAGATGGTGGATGTGTGTTATAATGCTGACCTCGGGTCAGTGAGAGATGGTGGATGTGTGTTATAATGCTGACCTCGGGTCAGTGAGAGATGATGGATGTGTGTTATAATGCTGACCTCGGGTCAGTGAGAGATGGTGGATGTGTGTTATAATGCTGACCTCGGGTCAGTGAGAGATGATGGATGTGTGTTATAATGCTGACCTCGGGTCAGTGAGAGATGATGGATGTGTGTTATAATGCTGACCTCGGGTCAGTGAGAGATGATGGATGTGTGTTATAATGCTGACCTCGGGTCAGTGAGAGATGGTGGATGTGTGTTATAATGCTGACCTCGGGTCAGTGAGAGATGATGGATGTGTGTTATAATGCTGACCTCGGGTCAGTGAGAGATGGTGGATGTGTGTTATAATGCTGACCTCGGGTCAGTGAGAGATGATGGATGTGTGTTATAATGCTGACCTCGGGTCAGTGAGAGATGATGGATGTGTGTTATAATGCTGACCTCGGGTCAGTGAGAGATGATGGATGTGTGTTATAATGCTGACCTCGGGTCAGTGAGAGATGATGGATGTGTGTTATAATGCTGACCTCGGGTCAGTGAGAGATGGTGGATGTGTGTTATAATGCTGACCTCGGGTCAGTGAGAGATGGTGGATGTGTGTTATAATGCTGACCTCGGGTCAGTGAGAGATGGTGGATGTGTGTTATAATGCTGACCTCGGGTCAGTGAGAGATGGTGGATGTGTGTTATAATGCTGACCTCGGGTCAGTGAGAGATGGTGGATGTGTGTTATAATGCTGACCTCGGGTCAGTGAGAGATGGTGGATGTGTGTTATAATGCTGACCTCGGGTCAGTGAGAGATGGTGGATGTGTGTTATAATGCTGACCTCGGGTCAGTGAGAGATGATGGATGTGTGTTATAATGCTGACCTCGGGTCAGTGAGAGATGGTGGATGTGTGTTATAATGCTGACCTCGGGTCAGTGAGAGATGATGGATGTGTGTTATAATGCTGACCTCGGGTCAGTGAGAGATGATGGATGTGTGTTATAATGCTGACCTCGGGTCAGTGAGAGATGATGGATGTGTGTTATAATGCTGACCTCGGGTCAGTGAGAGATGATGGATGTGTGTTATAATGCTGACCTCGGGTCAGTGAGAGATGGTGGATGTGTGTTATAATGCTGACCTCGGGTCAGTGAGAGATGATGGATGTGTGTTATAATGCTGACCTCGGGTCAGTGAGAGATGGTGGATGTGTGTTATAATGCTGACCTCGGGTCAGTGAGAGATGGTGGATGTGTGTTATAATGCTGACCTCGGGTCAGTGAGAGATGGTGGATGTGTGTTATAATGCTGACCTCGGGTCAGTGAGAGATGATGGATGTGTGTTATAATGCTGACCTCGGGTCAGTGAGAGATGATGGATGTGTGTTATAATGCTGACCTCGGGTCAGTGAGAGATGGTGGATGTGTGTTATAATGCTGACCTCGGGTCAGTGAGAGATGGTGGATGTGTGTTATAATGCTGACCTCGGGTCAGTGAGAGATGATGGATGTGTGTTATAATGCTGACCTCGGGTCAGTGAGAGATGATGGATGTGTGTTATAATGCTGACCTCGGGTCAGTGAGAGATGGTGGATGTGTGTTATAATGCTGACCTCGGGTCAGTGAGAGATGATGGATGTGTGTTATAATGCTGACCTCGGGTCAGTGAGAGATGATGGATGTGTGTTATAATGCTGACCTCGGGTCAGTGAGAGATGATGGATGTGTGTTATAATGCTGACCTCGGGTCAGTGAGAGATGATGGATGTGTGTTATAATGCTGACCTCGGGTCAGTGAGAGATGGTGGATGTGTGTTATAATGCTGACCTCGGGTCAGTGAGAGATGATGGATGTGTGTTATAATGCTGACCTCGGGTCAGTGAGAGATGGTGGATGTGTGTTATAATGCTGACCTCGGGTCAGTGAGAGATGATGGATGTGTGTTATAATGCTGACCTCGGGTCAGTGAGAGATGATGGATGTGTGTTATAATGCTGACCTCGGGTCAGTGAGAGATGATGGATGTGTGTTATAATGCTGACCTCGGGTCAGTGAGAGATGATGGATGTGTGTTATAATGCTGACCTCGGGTCAGTGAGAGATGGTGGATGTGTGTTATAATGCTGACCTCGGGTCAGTGAGAGATGATGGATGTGTGTTATAATGCTGACCTCGGGTCAGTGAGAGATAATGGATGTGTGTTATAATGCTGACCTCGGGTCAGTGAGAGATGGTGGATGTGTGTTATAATGCTGACCTCGGGTCAGTGAGAGATGATGGATGTGTGTTATAATGCTGACCTCGGGTCAGTGAGAGATAATGGATGTGTGTTATAATGCTGACCTCGGGTCAGTGAGAGATGGTGGATGTGTGTTATAATGCTGACCTCGGGTCAGTGAGAGATGATGGATGTGTGTTATAATGCTGACCTCGGGTCAGTGAGAGATGATGGATGTGTGTAAGGTAGAGGAAGGTCTGTGTCGTCTGAAGGAGAGTCTCGGCTTCTCGGTGTTCAGGAACTGAAGCTCTTCATTGATTGGACAATCTCAGTCTATCAATCATTCCTGACAAGAGCATGAAAGACATTAGATGATGAATAATGTGCTTTTCTTTTTTCTCGTCTCTCTTCTCCGTTATAAAGAGCTTTTTCTTCAATCTTACAGTTCAAATAGACAAGAGTTTGGGTTTTACTCTGTTTTAAATGTACGGAATCATCTGAAAAAAATCCAAAACCTCTTGAGCTCTGTACATCAGCTGCCTACGATTGATGATGAGGATGATGGATAAACATGCTGTGTGTGTGTGTGTGTGTGTGTGTGTGTCGTAGGGTTTACATGAGAGTCTGTGACAGCAATCCTTCACTGACATCAGCAGACTCCGAGCTTCCTTCCTTCCGTCTGTGACAGGAAGTGACACGCTGAGCATCCTGTGTCTGTGACAGGAAGTGACACGCTGAGCATCCTGTGTCTGTGACAGGAAGTGACACGCTGAGCATCCTGTGTCTGTGACAGGAAGTGACACGCTGAGCATCCTGTGTCTGTGACAGGAAGTGACACGCTGAGCATCCTGTGTCTGTGACAGGAAATGACACGCTGAGCATCCTGTGTCTGTGACAGGAAGTGACACTCTTGTGTCCTTAAGCGCTGTTGGAGAACAAGCTTTTATTTGTCAAGTGAAATAATGAGTGTCTGTAGTGGTGTGTGATGAGGATCTTTATAATGAGACTCCAGCTCAGCGTTAAACATCACAGCCATTCTGTGTGTGTGTGTGTGTTTGTATGTGCATGTGTGTGTGTGCCAGTGTTTGTGTGTTGTGCATGTATGCGTGTTTGTGCGTGTGTGTGTGTTTGTGTGTGCCAGTGTTTGTGTGTTTTGCGTGTTTGTGCATGTGCACTTGTGTGTGTGTGTGTGTGTGTGTGTGTGTGTGTGTGTGCGCGTGTGTCCGTGTTTGTGCGTGTGTGTGTGCGTGTCCGTGTCCGTGTTTGTGCGTGTGTGTGTGTGTGTGTGCGTGTCCGTGTTTGCGCGTGTGTGTGTGTGTGTGCGTGTCCGTGTCCGTGTCCGTGTTTGTGCGTGTGTGTGTGTGTGCCTGTGTGTGCCTGTGTGTGCCTGTGTGTGCCTGTGTGTGTGTGTGTGTGTGCGTGTGTCCGTGTTTGTGCGTGTGTGTGTGTGTGTGTGCGTGTCCGTGTTTGTGCGTGTGTGTGTGTGTGCGTGTCCGTGTCCGTGTTTGTGCGTGTGTGTGTGCTGCTCTTTTGTGTCCTGCAGTGAGTCTCGAGCTGTGAGACTCTAATCCTCCTCGACACCGTCGTCTCGCGTCTCGATCTCTCATGATCATGTGACACAACAGATTGCAAACAGTTGCTCAGACGACGATGCAGTGTGACAATCGCCGTGGCAACGGGTTGTGTAACAGGACACAGGTGGCAGTGCGGATCCGAGCGAATCTCATCGAGACGAACACACTGACGTCCTCACGAGTCACTGCAGAAAACATCGTGAGATTGACTGTTTTGCAGTGATGATGTCATGCTGGTTCTGTTGTCACTCGTTCATTCATTCCTTTATTTATAAAACACTTTATAGCTGAACAGTCATAAAAAATATTCATTAAACATCAAAAGACAAAAATTAACTAGTAATATTAGTTGCGACTGTAAGTATCGACATAGTAATGACATGGATCTCTAAGACACTTCAAATATTTTTATGATATTATGTTTATATGGCTGTTTGAATGACGTTGACCTTATGTAGTAAAACCTGAAAACACATTATTTACGTCCATCCAGTACAATGATAAACACACAGACATACGTTTTTATGCACATTTAATCTATTTGATGTGGAATCATCACACAGACTTTGTCTTAATGACGCCGTGATTCACTGGAGAACCAGAACACTGTCTGAGACTGAGTTGGTTCAGAGTCGAATGAATCAAAATCTAATTGATTCATATCACAAGTGCATTACGTCTGGTGAGAGGGTGAGTCAGTGAGAGGGTGAGTCAGTGAGAGGGTGAGTCAGTGAGAGGGTGAGTCAGTGAGAGGGTGAGTGAGTCAGTGAGAGGGTGAGTCAGTGAGAGGGTGAGTGAGTCAGTGAGAGGGTGAGTGAGTCAGTGAGAGGGTGAGTGAGTCAGTGAGAGGGTGAGTGAGTCAGTGAGAGGGTGAGTGAGTCAGTGAGAGGGTGAGTGAGTCAGTGAGAGGGTGAGTCAGTCAGTGAGAGGGTGAGTGAGTCAGTGAGAGGGTGAGTGAGTCAGTGAGAGGGTGAGTGAGTCAGTGAGAGGGTGAGTGAGTCAGTGAGAGGGTGAGTGAGTCAGTGAGAGGGTGAGTGAGTCAGTGAGAGAGTGAGTCAGTGAGTGTGTGTCACCTGTGATGAGCAACTCCTGTGTGTGAGTGTGTGTGTAACTGCTGTGTTCTGTATGTTCAGATGTTGTTGTTTTGATGAGGATGATTCGATGCGTTCAGATTTACAGCACGTGATCGTTACACACACACACACACACACTCTCTACAGTCCTTCAACAGACACATTTCTTCTCTATCTTTATCTTCATGTTGTCCTTCCATTGACTTCTGTGATTGTTATTTGAAGCTAATGGTGTTTTCTATCCCCTTTTCTGCATTGTTTTCCTTACTTTACATGATTCTCACACACACTCCTGTTTTCTCTTCCACACACACTCGCATGACTCATTTGAGTTGCTCTAACAGGATCTGCCGTGTGTTTAGCAGCTCTTCTGGTCAGATCGTGAAAGGCCAGCGTTTCTGCCAAACCCTCACGGGCGTCTTTAACACTGCCAGGAACATTAGAGCGAGACGTGTGTGTGTGTGTGTGTGTGTGTGTGTGTGTGTGTGTGCACAGAATCACAGACTGCGAGAAATAAACACACTGAACCTGTGTCATTAAACAGAAGTTCTTCTGAACCCCATAATTCTAATAATTTTTTTGAATTGATTTTTATATTTGTATAGCGCTTTTCACAACACACATCATTTCAAAGTAGCTTTACAGAAAACGCAATTTAGAGTGATCTGTTATCAGAGGAAACTGTCTAAATTATGTATTTCAGAAATGTACATATACAAAATCACATTTAGCTAAAAATATATTGATTTAAGCAATGTAATAATTTAATGCAGAAACAATGAGCTCATGAAGTGATGAATACATGATAGTTAATGTGTGTCAAATGGAAAAGGGGAAGGTTTTATATCTGAACTAGTTTGACAGAAGAAACATTAGAAAACAAACGATGACTGTAGATGAGTCTGCACTGAACCTGTCGTTCATGTTTGTTTACATTGCACTTTTTAACAATTAAATAATATCATTCCTGAGTGCCTGTTTACTTCTGGAAATCATTCTGACCGGTCGTTCAGTCCAAACAAACAAACATGCACTGTAATACTCTTATAATGGAAGACTTTAGGGAAAGATGTTCCTCCCTCTTTATATAGATATATGAAGCTTTAGCAGTGGTGAAAATCCAGCTTTTAATGTTGTTTATGTGTCTATGTGGTGTTATTAATACGCTTTAAGACACACATGTGTAAGTTCATAAGTCGACAGCATTGCTGAGTATTTCCTCCTTAAAACTGCAGTGAACCAAAGACAGTCTCAAAAACACGGTGTGAAATCGCTGGTGTTTCTGACGTCACAAACGACCTTGTAACCAATCAGATCAACGTGTGATCGTCAACCAGTGGATCTCTGAGTGAGGGAGTGAGTGGAGGCGGGGCTCATTTGCATATTCATAGAACCGCGCATACTAAATGAGGCAAGGGTGTCGAGTTACAGTCAAGATATTTTAAGGCATGAAGATGGGATTTTTTTTTAATGTCATTTGGGTGATCAAAGATGAGATTTAAGGGATAAAATTATTGATTAGAGGGGGACTAAGCTGCCTTTTCACAATCTTTGACAAATGACAGACTGGAGTTTTTCTGTTTTTCCCTCTGTAAAAGCCTGATGTGTGTTTCCTCAGAGCGTAACATGGACAGTCTCCAGCAGGCGCTTCATCAGTCCGTGTTTCTGTCCGCCATGTCGGCGCACCCGAGTCGAGACCTGCCGCTGTGTTGGGAACAGCACTGCAAACTGTTGCCCGGGGTGGCTGGCGTTCAGGCCAGTCTCGTCACACACTGGACCGTAGAGGAGGTAAGAAACACCGTACCGTGTGTGTGTGTTTGAACATGTTTTCCTATCCTGGTGGGGTCTTAAACCTGAATGCACACAGACTCATGGGAACTCGTGTCACTGTGGACCTAAATTGAGGAAACATTTGTAAAAATGCAACAAGTTGTGTGTGATGGGTAGGTTTAGGGGTCGGGTTAGTGTGTGTGTGTGTGTGTGTGTCATTAATGTACACTATATTGCCAAAAGTATAGGCATGCGGACTGCTTCTACAAACATCTGTGACAGAACGGTTCGCTGTCAGGAGCTCAGTGAAGGTTTGGTGTGGAGGAACTGAGTCCTGAGCTCGACCCGAGAGAACAGCTCTGGGATGAACTACAGCGGGACGGAGAGCTTCTCACCCAACATCAGAGCCGGACCTCACTAATGCGCTTCTAGAAGAATGGGCAAACACTCCCATGAACACACTCCTAAAGCTTGTGGAAAGCCTTCCCAGAAGAAGCTGCTTTAGCAGTAAAGGGTGGCCAACACCGTATTAAACCCTACGGATTAAGAATGGGATGTCTTTAAAGTTCATGTGCATGTAAAGGCAGACGTCCCAACACTTTTGGCAATATAGTGTAAATGTGTGTGAGCTCCGAGGCTCTCTGTCATTCATCTACGGAACAGGAATTAAGATATTTGTGATTAAATCTGAGAGCTGGATCACTCCTCCATAGGCTTCTGAGGGACTGAAACTTGTTCCCCCGAAAAGTTATTAAAGACATCGTTAAAATAGTCCGAGTGACTACAGTGGCTCAATCTTCAGTTTATTAAGCGACGAGAATACTTTTTGTGCGCAAAAAAAACAAAAATATCGACTTTATTCAACTATTAAATTGACCTTCTCGGTCGGCCTCTCGTAGTAAAACTGCGTAACGCTTCTGTGTCGTACGTCACACGCATCACACACATGACCAGCGTCGGCCAATAGGGACCCTGCGTGTGACGTATCACCCTACGCTATCACCCTACGCTATCACGCTACGCTATCACGCTACGCTATCACCCTACGCTATCACCCTACGCTATCACGCTACGCTATCACGCTACGCTATCACCCTACGCTATCACCCTACGCTATCACCCTACGCTATCACGCTACGCTATCGCCCTACGCTATCGCCCTACGCTATCGCCCTACGCTATCGCCCTACGCTATCGCGCTACGCTATCGCCCTACGCTATCGCCCTACGCTATCGCCCTACGCTATCGCCCTACGCTATCGCCCTACGCTATCGCCCTACGCTATCACCCTACGCTATCACCCTACGCTATCGCCCTACGCTATCGCGCTACGCTATCGCCCTACGCTATCGCCCTACGCTATCACCCTACTAGAGCAGGGACTATTCACTCTGACTATTTTAACGATGTCTTTAATAACTTTTCGGGGGAACAAGTTTCAGTCCCTCAGAAGCCTATGGAGGAGTGATCCAGCTCTCAGATTTAATCACAAATATCTTAATTCGTGTTCCGAAGATGAACGAAAGTCTTACGGGGTTGGATATTTACAATACTTACAATATTCATACAAGTTTAGATTTATAATATCAGCCATTGCCACTGTAATTGTCAACACTGACAGTGATTTTTTTTGGGAAGAACTGTTGATTTACACGCAACTTATAATGTCACAGTTGAGCAGACCTTTATGCAAACGATGTGACGTGGCGTCGACCAATGGCAGCGCAGAGACTGGAGGTCATGTGATCCGCAGAGTATATAAACACTGTCAGTGGTTCCAGGCGGTTTGTCATGGTAACGTTGGGTCGCAGAGGTGAGATCGAGCCTCTCCGTGCCGCCGGGCACACGATGGGATGGTTGTCATGGTAACCAGGTGCGGCTGAAACTCTGACCCCGGGCCGCGAGGACGAGCAGAGCGAGAGATAAACACACGACGTGTGTGTTGAACTACGGCTGTGTAAATATCAGCCCCACGGTCCTCAAACAGCTCGCACATTACTCCAGTGTCAGAGCATTTAGGGTTAAAACTATATAAATGTGTATTTTGTTATAAATGTCGCTGGTTTGTGCAGATGAGACTCTTATTCCTCGGCTGGATGGTGTCGAGACTTTGAAGCTGCACAAACTCCATTGACGTCACTATATTGAGGAAACCCTGGAGTGTTTTCTTTCTAACTAATTTCTTTTCGACTGAAGAAAGAAAGACATGAACATCTTGGATGGCGTGCGGGAGAGGAAATGATCAGGACATTTGAACTAATCCTGTAACGTCTGATTGGTCAAATATCATCTGATATGTTAGTTTAGTAAGTGTTCACGGATCAGTGTTGTCCACCGAACACACTGATGTTAAAGGTCCCGTTCTTCGCGATTCCATTTTTCAAACTTTAGTTAGTGTGTTATGTTGCTGTTAGAGCGAGATATTTTATCGACAGCGAGCGTCCGGTTTGGACAACATCCCTCGACTTCCTTTTTTAATGACGTAACTAACCGTTTTTTGACTAATCTCCGCCCACAGGAATAAATAATAAAGGGGGCGTGGTCTTGTTGCGCTCCCTCGGAGAAGAGGAAGAGTTTCGTTTGTAGAGTGTGTTTGTCGCCATCGAGATGCTATATTATTTATGTTTTGATTCATACCCAACTCTCTTTGGCCCAGCTACAAACCTAAACTAATGATCGAGCTTCCAAGCAACACTTTCTGATGTGTGAAGTTCAGACAGGTAATCTTTCTCTCAAAATCATTCAATACTCCGCAGTGACTAAAATATCAACTTCACATCGTTTAACGTTATTTTAGTAGGATGAAAATAACCTTATTTAAATTGTGAATAAATTATATACAGAAAGCGATCAAAGAACAATCTTTCCACACAGCGCCAGTTTATCTGGACACTTGCCAAACTCGTTATGAAATCAATGACGCACGTTACACTGCACAACGAACTCTTACTGTATTTACATCATCGTGCTTGCATTGGTGGAAGCATTAGAGAGAGTGCAGAAACTGCGTTGCAATGATAAGATCTTCATTCTCGGATCAACAGACCTATATTATGACTATTTTTGATATCTAAAAAACATACTAACATTATAAGGGCAACCCAGGAAACATTATGAAATAATAAAATAACCCCATGTCAGGGGACCTTTAAAGCCTCTTCTCTCGTGTGTCTCTGTGGTTTGAGGTCTTGACTGGAAAAGCCATTATCGTCTCAGACAAACACGAGCTGTACACGCAGGGACTCGAACACTCGGGCCATTCGGCAGCGCTCAGGACATCTAATGGATCCTGGAGTTCTCCTTTATTCCTGTGCTCTGAAAGACGGATCGATCGGAGGCTAAATATAGATTGCTTCAATGTTTCGTTTGAAGCTTTTATAAATGAGTGTGATGGTAATTACGAGTCGTCCAGCACTCCGGCTCATTAGAGATGAAAACTTTATTATCAGGAACCAACAGGCCTGATGCATTAGAGACACGGCTGCATATTAAAGTCCGACGGTCTGAAAGTGTGTGTCAGGATAGAGGGATTTTTGCTGGGAAACCATGCAGAAGCTCTGTGGTGTGTCTTGGCACTCGTGTTGGTTTATAATAAATGGAGTTTGTGGAGTTCGTTTGTTTAATTAAAGCACGGCACGGATCCAGAGAACATCTACAGTCTGGAAACTCAATGTCATAAAACACATCAGGGATATTCTTCAGCGGCAGAGGAAACAAGATGTTGTATGCAACGCAACTGCAATTACATTATCGCTCATATTTCGCTCTTAATTGTCCATTCATAAATCTCTTTAACCAGTTAACTAATAACTATTGTTATAATCATGACTGAAAACAAACACATTCAAAGCATTCAATCTTCATCCTGCAGCTAAAATGAAATAATACTGAAATCCACCAGTAGGTGGCGGCAAATCATTGCCTTAACGAGTGAGTCATTGAATCATTTACTCAAAATGATTCGTTCACAGCGGCTGATTCATTCAGGGACAAAGTAGAAGTGAGTGAGTTGTCAAGTCGCTCATTAGAATGATTTGTTCAAAAACCCCGATTCATTCAATAACGAAAGTTAACGATTTACAGTGATAAAAGGAAAATAATGCAATAAAGATTGTTTTTTTTTGCACCATATCTTGGTTTTGGAAGCAATTTTTTAAATTTTGATGCCGTTTTTGCCCCAATCCCCCGTTAGTTGTGTGTGTGTGTGTGTGTGTGTGTGTGTGTGTGTGTGTGTGTGTGTGTGTGTGTGTGTGTGTGTGTGTGTGTGTGTGTGTGTGTGTGTGAGAAGGCAGGGCAAGGCTGTTTTTCGAGGCCCATTTCAAGTGTACTGGATAAAATATAGCGAAGGCTTCTACAGCTTTTCTTCATCGCTGCTCCTCCACACACACACACACACACACACACACACACACTCCTGCGATGGTTATTCTTAGCAGTGGATTGTTGGATAATCCTGGATCTCTGAGTGGAGGTTTCTCTGTAAACACTGCAGGATATTTCTGTGCTGACGCTGACGCTGCAGAAGCTCTGAGTCTCTGACACACACACTCACTGACCCGTCACACACACACACACACACACACACACGCACGCCTCTTTATCGTGATGTGTTCACATGAATCATTTAACACTGTACCAGTAAATTGACTCTTGTTTGAGACTCTAAAGTGATTCTGTGATTAAAACAAGTCTAAAATATAGTAGAAGAAATATTTTTTGGTCATTATTAATAACTATTTTATGAGCGTTAATGTCTTATGTACTGTAAATGGAGTGGGAATTTTATTTTTAAAAAAGCAATAAGGCCGGTGTTTTAGTAATTTTACGTGTAATAAATAGGCCTATATATTTTATATATAATATGGAGAGATTGATTACAGCTGTCAGAAGAATGTCAGTTTGTGTTTCGCATGACGTTTTTTAGTCGTTTACTTCCAATCAAAATATAGCATTAAAAATGTATAACGTTACCATATTGGCAATGTTGATAACAGTGGAAATGCATCATCACAGTCTAGTTCATTAGTGTAACTGCAACTCAAATCAGACACAACGTAACCTTGATGTGTGTGTGTGTGTGTGTGTGGGTGTGTGTGTGTGTGTGTGTGTTCCAGGTGGCTGATTTCATCCATTCTCTACCCGGCTGTGAGGAACAGGCCAAGCAGTTCAGAGAGGAGGTACTGGTGGAGTTTCAAATCAAACACACATGACACATGAAATACATAAAATCATAACTGCTACATCACAAACAAAAGCTCCTAATAAGTATGTTTGCCTCTGTTTCAAGTAAAAGTATAAAAGCGCTCAGAAGAGAGAAAGCTCAAAGCAGGTTTAAGATTCGATGGATTTACTTGAGAAGTATATGTGAGAAATCATAAAAGTTCGATTTAAAATAAATATTTTTTTTAAGTCTCTTCTGCTCCCCAAGGCTACATTTATTTGAAGGAAAATACAGTAAAACAGTGAAATATTATTGTAATGTAAATCTGCTGTTATCTATGTGAATATATAGTAAAATGTAATTTATTCCTGTGAATGTTCATCATCATTACTCCAGTCTTCAGTGTCACATGATCCTTCAGAAATCAGGATCTGATGCTCAAGAAACATTTATGATTATTATTAATGTTGAGTTTGTGGAAACTGATACATTTTATCTTTCAGGATTCTTTGATGAATAGAAAGTTCAAAAGAACAGTATTTAGTTCATATAGAATCTTTTGTAGCATTATAAATGTCTCACTTTTGATCAATTTAATGCATCCTTTCAGAAAATAGCCAAGTGTAAGATTTACGAGAATATTTATTTATTTATTAATACTTTTTTCTTGCTGATTGTAAACTTCTCCAAGCAAGATCACATCATCAATAATTAACACTTTGTCAAAAAGGTTCTATATAGAACCATAGGGTTCTTGACTCAATTTCTTGACTCCCTTTGTGCCAAAACAAGTTCTATATGGAACCATTGAGATCTTGTAAAGTTCTCCAAAAAAGATCACATCATCAATATTTTTAGTCCGAGAGACTGTAACTATCTGCTAAAAGTTATGTTTGCCATATTTCAGAGCTGAGATCCAGCTGTTTATGATTCTGTAATGTTTTCCCTCACCAGCAAATCGACGGGAAGGCGTTTCTCCTGTTGACGCAGAGAGATATCGTTAAGATAATGAGCGTGAAGCTCGGCCCCGCCCTCAAGATCTACAACTCCATCCTGATGTTCCGACACGCCGAGGACGACCAATCAGCAGCCGCCGACAGCAACACATGATGCTCGAGCGACCAATCACAGCCCAGTTCCGTCCCCCTGCGAGTCTGTGTGTGAAACTGATGTAAATCTGCTGTATCGATGCATTCCTACACCTCTCGTGCCCCGAACGCCCTCCGTTAGTGCTTTCACCCGTACGAATCAGGTTTCTGTCTCCACGACCCGGTTCTGCCTTCACACACACTTTTCCTCTTACTTTAAACTCCTCTTACTTAAACTCCTCTTACTTAAACTCCTCTTACTTAAACTCCTCTTACTTAAACTCCTCTTACTTAAACTCCTCTTAAACTCCTCTTAGTTAAACTCCACTTAGTTAAACTCCTCTTAGTTAAACTCCACTTAGTTAAACTCCTCTTAGTTAAACTCCTCTTAAACTCCTCTTACTTAAACTCCTCTTACCTAAACTCTTCTTAGTTAAACTCCTCTTAAACTCCTCTTACTTAAACTCTTCTTAGTTAAACTCCTCTTAAACTCCTCTTACTTAAACTCCTCTTACTTAAACTCCTCTTACTTAAACTCCTCTTACTTAAACTCTTCTTAGTTAAACTCTTCTTAAACTCCTCTTACTTAAACTCTTCTTAGTTAAACTCCTCTTAAACTCCACTTAGTTGAACTCCACTTACTTAAACTCCTCTTGCTTAAACTCCTCTTACTTAAACTCTTCTTAGTTAAACTCCTCTTAGTTAAACTCCTCTTAGTTAAACTCCTCTTACTTAAACTCCTCTTAAACTCTTCTTAGTTAAACTCCTCTTAGTTAAACTCCTCTTAGTTAAACTCCTCTTAGTTAAACTCCTCTTAGTTAAACTCTTCTTAGTTAAACTCCTCTTAGTTAAACTCCTCTTAGTTAAACTCCTCTTAGTTAAACTCCTCTTACTTAAACTCCTCTTACTTAAACTCCTCTTAAACTCCTCTTACTTAAACTCCTCTTACTTAAACTCCTCTTAAACTCCTCTTAAACTCCTCTTACTTAAACTCCTCTTAAACTCCTCTTAAACTCCTCTTACTTAAACTCCTCTTAGTTAAACTCCTCTTAGTTAAACTCTTCTTAGTTAAACTCCTCTTAGTTAAACTCCTCTTAGTTAAACTCTTCTTAGTTAAACTCCTCTTAGTTAAACTCCTCTTAAACTCCTCTTACTTAAACTCCTCTTACTTAAACTCCTCTTAGTTAAACTCCTCTTAGTTAAACTCCTCTTAGTTAAACTCCTCTTACTTAAACTCCTCTTAAACTCCTCTTACTTAAACTCCTCTTACTTAAACTCCTCTTACTTAAACTCCTCTTAAACTCCTCTTACTTAAACTCCTCTTAAACTCCTCTTACTTAAACTCCTCTTAAACTCCTCTTACTTAAACTCCTCTTAAACTCCTCTTACTTAAACTCCTCTTAGTTAAACTCCTCTTACTTAAACTCCTCTTAAACTCCTCTTACTTAAACTCGTCTTACTTAAACTCCTCTTACTTAAACTCTTCTTAGTTAAACTCTTCTTAAACTCCTCTTACTTAAACTCTTCTTAGTTAAACTCCTCTTAAACTCCACTTAGTTGAACTCCTCTTAGTTAAACTCCTCTTAGTTAAACTCCTCTTACTTAAACTCCTCTTACTTAAACTCCTCTTAGTTAAACTCCTCTTACTTAAACTCCTCTTAGTTAAACTCTTCTTAGTTAAACTCCTCTTAGTTAAACTCCTCTTAGTTAAACTCTTCTTAGTTAAACTCCTCTTACTTAAACTCCTCTTACTTAAACTCCTCTTACTTAAACTCCTCTTACTTAAACTCCTCTTAAACTCCTCTTACTTAAACTCCTCTTAAACTCCTCTTAGTTAAACTCCTCTTACTTAAACTCCTCTTAAACTCGACGACATGACAATCATCAGACGCGGTTAACGGCGTATTATTATTATTATTATTATCAGGGGTTTTTCGTTCACGGTGCTATTTATATATTCAAACACAGGTGAACAGCGACTTCAGGATTTACTCTCGAACGTGTGTGTGTGTGTGTGTGTGTGTGTGTGTGTGTGTGTGTGTGTGTGTGTGTGTGTGTGTGTGTGTGTGTGTGAAATGACTTTAAATGAATAGTTCGTCCAATAATGATCGTTCTGTCATCTTTACTCCCCTCGAGTCCAAACGCGATGACTTTCATCAGAATAACGCTAGTAAACACACTGGATCTGTTCGGGCACCGTATAATAATAATCATGAGGCTTTTAATAGTTTTGAATTAGGGCTGAAATCTCTCAAATCAAGTTTATATCAGTGACATCTCTGTCCATTTCAGCGGAGAGGAAGATTATCAGTGAATAAGGCCTTCAGTTTCTTATTCAGAAAACCTTGATTCAATACTATTTTATGGTGTTTTTTGGAGCAGCTTCTCTCATGAAATGGAGAAGAACAGCCAGAAACCATTTTTAATGTTCCACACGAGGGCGAGTAAATGATGTCCGAATGATAATTAGTAGGCTATAATAATGATCGTTCTGTCATCTTTACTCCCCCTCGAGTCCAAACCCGATGACTTTCATCAGAATAACATTCATTTAACACAAGTAAACACAGATCCAGTGTTCGGGGACCGTATAATAATCACGAGGCTTTTAATAGCTTTGGATTAGGACTGAAAATCTCATTGATTAAAGAAGTTCTGCTTCGCTGGATCTCGAATCAAGTTTATCAATAATATCTGTGTATTTCAGCGGAGAGGAAGATTATCAGTGAATAATGCCTTCAGTTTCTGTATATTATTCATTAAAAAAAAAGAGAAGAACATGCAGAAATATGTTTAATGTTCCACGAGTAAATGATGACGAACGATGATTAGTGTCTGAACTCTTCATTAATACTCAGAGATTTGTGCCCTTTCTGTTACTTCCTCTAATTTTATTCTATTTTGTACAGTTCTGTATGATTTTTGCTGTACCTGATGAATCACCTTTTTATTTATTGTGCAGAATCACCGTATGTTTGCACAGTGAAGGATAATAATATATTGTATATGACAAATTTCAAATGCCAAATGGATTTGTTTTAAATTGAAGAGTGTTTATTTTTGTGATGTATTGCACAGAGCCCGGAATAAGACGATTCCCCGTTTATGTTTAATGAAAAATAATAGTAAGTGAAAAACTTTATTGGAGTGAGAATGCTGCGCTCTCATTGGCTCTTGAAGCAGATCACGTGATCTGAATTCTCGTTTCGCGTCAGGATTTTCTGATGATTATTTAAAGACTTGCTATAATGCACAAAGCAAATCGATATATATTTGCTATGAATTTTGACATTGGTGTGATTTCATTGAATCCGTCTCATTTTGAACTTTTCTTTAGCCAAACGTCAGGAATGTAGTCCATCGTGTGTGTTGTAGTTCAGTTGTACAGCTGATCAGTTGAGTTTCATTGCATTGCTGTATTAGTTCACTGCTGTTCAGTCCATGATTGATTTATTGATCTGATGTTCTGAACATATTTATAAACCCTCTTTCTTACACTCACTCACTCACTCTTTGTACAACAGAATTCATTGAGTCCACATCTGCGCCTAATAAACAGTGCGAATCTGCTCGGCGTGTGTGTCTGTCGTCTTTAAATACACTTATCGGTGGATGTTCTTAAGGAGAACATGTGTTCTTTCTCAGCGTGGTTCATCAGGACACAAATGTCTGTATGTCTTCACAGAAGCGTGTCTTATCTCCGGCAGCGGCATTACTGGAAGAACACATTGATTTATCCGCGTTTATTAATAGAGTTGAGCTCGACCAGAGCAGCGAGTGCTTGATCGGATTCATCCGAATATAAGTGTAGAATCAGCCGATGTTCTGTTGGATTAGATCACTGACCTTCAGACCCACCGCAAACATCTGGACGAGCGTCATGGTGAAGCAACCAATCAGGTTATTATTGATTACATACTGATTTATAAAACCTCTTATTTATTTTGTGCTATAGGCTGTTTGTTTCAAAGACAATGCTCTTCAATAAACTCTTAGATCTAAATGTTTAGTGGGGTTCTCCATAGAACCATTGGGTTCTTGACTACATTTTAAAAAACGCTTTATGCCAAAAAGGTTCTATAAAGAACCACAAGGATCTTGACTTAGTTTTAACCCTTTATGCCAAAAGGTTCTGTATAGAACACTAGGGTTCTTGACTCGATTTTAAAGAACATTTTATGCCCACAAAGGTTCTATTTTGAACCTCAAGGATCTTGAATCAATTTTAACCCTTTATGCCAAAAAAAAAGGTTCTGTATAGAACACTAGGGTTCTTGACTCGATTTTAAAGAACGTTTTATGCCAAAAAAGGTGCTATATACAACCAAAGGGATCTAGACTCAATTTAAACCCCTTATGTCAAAAAGGTTCTACAACCCAATGGTTATAGTGTTCTTGACTCAATTTTAAAGAACACTTTATGCCAAAAAGATTCTAAATAAGGAAACATATATTTGATGATTGCATAATACTTTCATGTTTGTTTATGAGCGGTTTAATTCATAAACTTTAATGAAAATTTAAATTGAATCAAAAGTCCTAGTAATGGGAACCTTTAAAAGAAGTGTCTGACCGACCGAACACTTAAAGTTTCTTTATAGAACCTTTCCTCCAAGAGTGAGTAGGCTACATCAGGTTTAAGCTTGCTAACATTAATAATAATCTTTTCATCTATTCATGCAAATGTGACAGAAACACGGTCACCTTAAAAGATGTTTAGTAAGAGAGAATAATAATGCAGCTGTTTCAGGAAATGTGAATTTAATTATTAGTGTGAAGTTCAAGAGAATATAGACATATCGGCATAAATGCCATCAGAATATGTGCGGTGTACAGCGTTCGGCAGTGTTCTGGTGCAGGGATGATGTTCTGTGTCCTTCAGATCCGCTGGACGCCGATGGAGATGTGAGGAGATCTGACAGGAAAACACTCGGGTTTGGTTGTGGTTTAACTGTAAAAAGAGATGCGCAATATTATAAATCATCTTTCATTTGATTTGCTGTCTGGGAATTCTTCTGAAAGACATGTTATCAGAATTATATCACAGATTATCATTTACTCACTATCATGTTGTTCACAAAACAAGACAAAAATGTCTGTTTTCCAGTCGGTGGGGATCAGTGCTGTTTTGGACCCCACTGACCTCCATTACTAAACACATTCATCAAAAATATGTTATTTTGGAACGGTGCAAAGCATGTGTAAGTTCATAAGTCGACAGCATTGCTGAGTATTTCCTCCTTAAAACTGCAGTGAACCAAAGACAGTCTCAAAAACACGGTGTGAAATCGCTGGTGTTTCTGACGTCACAAACGACCTTGTAACCAATCAGATCAACGTGTGATCGTCAACTAGTGGATCTCTGAGTGAGGGAGTGAGTGGAGGCGGGGCTCATTTGCATATTCATAGAACCGCGAATACTAAATGAGGCAAGGGTGTCGAGTTACATTCAAGATATTTTAAACAAAAAAAAGCTTAACTATGTAATTTTGGTGATCAAAGATGAGTTTTAAGGGATACAATGATTGACTATTATTGTACTTCATATCGATACTTACATAATGACACCTTAAAATAAAATCTCAGGTTCTGGTAAAATGTGTGACATTTATGTAAAATTCAACTGCTATTGAAAAAGTATGATGCCATTTGCATTTTAGGTCACAATATAATCCTGATTTTATACCTTTTGGAATTAGATTAATCACAGAGTCCTGTGACAACTAGCCCCAGTCTTATGCGTTTAGCACTTGCAGAGTGTTATAACCAGTTTTATTTTCCATTCGAGCCGTAAGCGAATGCCTTGCTCTGGGAATAACCCTCGGGTCCGGATGACTGAGGATTACGGGAGAATTTGATGACGCAGGTCTTTCCTAAAATGCTGTGGGAACAGATCCGTGCACTGAAGTGGGAGAGGGAGATGTCCCAGATCCCAGAGGAGAGAGGAGCTTGTGAAAGGCCATCGCTGAGCGTTTCTGAACACTCGATTCCTCGATTGTGTCTTCGGGCGAGATGTAGGAGAGGAACTTCAAAGAGCGGATCTTTGTGTTAATCAGCGAGGGTCTCGGCGGACTCATCCCGCGGACTCAGCCTTCATCTCGGAGCTCTTCCGTGTGGAGCCAAAGGAAGCTCTTTGGGGGATTATTAGGGATAATGAAGAGTTACCCATCAAATACTCGTGTTGTCAAGTATACAGCGAAATGTGTTAGAGATATTGCTATCCACACACACAATCATGTCACAATATATTGCAATACAGAAATGCAACGATATGTAGGCCTATTGTGTAGCCTATAATTCACCCAAAATAAAAATAATTCAAGTTTTCAGAGTTTTAGTGTCAGTAGCTACTACATATACTAGCCTATAGGCCTATATAATGTATAATAATGGGAATATTTCTGGCTCCTGATAATGACAAATATCTGATGTTACCAGTAAAAAGTGGCCGACATTATTTTAAATATGTCAGTGACAGAGCCATGTTTTTTTTATTTTAGTCTGGTTTTTTAGTCTGAATTTGGATTTTGAAAGTTTGTTCATCTTTATTTGTTGCTTTTCCAACTAAACGCCTCCCAATCGCTGTTTCGATCCGTTACGCTGATTATTGACCTTTGGCTTGACCTCTGAAGTGATATTGATTTAACCCTATAACCCTATATATGATGCTTCAATTGCATTGAACGAGCTGATCAGTATTTTATTTATCATGCATTGAAATATTTGCTAAGGCAGTCACTTATCCTTCAGACACGGAAATGTTCATCTAGTTCAGAAAGACTAACAAGTAGGCTCACACAATATTGATGTTTTAAATATGGCTATAGCCTTTTTTTGGACATTGTATTCATGAATCTTGGATGTACTTTGAGACCCTTACAAAAAAGTACTGCATGTCTTTCTTTGTCATTGTACTTTTGTTTTCGCTGCTGAATTTCATGTTTTGATGTTTGAGGTTCTCTTATGAAAATGTTCCAAATGCCGCATGAATATTTTGTTTTTGTTTTTCTTGCTTATGACCAACAGGAAGTGGCGCGACGCGACGCGAGAAAAAAAATTAACTCGTCGCATCGCGCAGGTAAACGCGCGTCACCATCTCTCTCTCTCTCTCTCTCTCTCTCTCTCTTTCTGACCGGCTCTGATGGCGTTTAACGCGCGTTTGAGCATCACGAGCGCCGTCATTTTGGGGGTTAAACAGTGTAGAAAGCAATTATTCAAATCCTGCAGCACTTCCACCAGATTCGGGCTGCGGTATCATAGCAACAACACCCGAGAAGCAGACACACACACACACACACACACACTAGAGAGACTCAGCATCCGAACCCGAAGCACAAAACTCTCCGGATCAGAAACCCGCGCGCGCGACACTCCCCACAGAAGAAGAGCACGCGCGCGCGAGTAAACGGCTGAGACGAGCGCGGGAATATTCCTGACTGGAAATAACGAACTTATATTTTTCCTCCTAATCGCAAAATGTTCTCTTCAGAAGGGAGAAAGTTTTCGTTTAATTGCCCGAATACGAATTTATTAGCCATATTTGACGGTAAGCGATCGTTTATTGTTCATCTCACTGTGTTGATGGAGTAGCTCATATGCTGTATCGATGAATGATATAAATGATTAATATATCAACGCGTGACTGGGTATCTCCAGTGTTTTTATGTTTTTTTAGGGCTCGTTAAATGTACCGAATGTCACGAGCTGTTACGCATGTTATTTTCTACGCATAAACCCCCTGGTTTTCCAGTTTCTGTTCATTTTTACGTTCATTTTTGAAAAGCAGGCTGTTTTAAATTACCTTTATTCGTTATTTCCTTTAATGCCTTCGTCAGAAAAAGCCCTTTAATAGAAGCATGTAGCAGTAGCTCATTTTCAAAATCACCATTTTATGTGCAAATAACACTAAAACTATCATATTTACATTTACATTCGCCTCTTTTCACGATCCCCGTGTCTTTATTGAGATCATAAGCCTTTGAATTATTGGTAACATCGCAGAAAACTCTTATACACGAACATTAAGCTTAATTGACTATAAATCTCCTCATTATCGAATATCACTGACCTGTTAGAAAACACTGAAGAGTAGGTGGGTTATTCATTATTGATTATTATTGATTTGAAGGACTGAAAACTGTATATCTGTACTAACACTGAGGTGAACCTGCCTATGTTTCAGGTTTAAAAGGCTCTCGGGTCATATATGATCAATGCGTGTTATGTTCTGTGTATTTGACTGTTAAAATCTTTCTTTTAAAGGTCTTATGTCTTCTAATATGAAATGTACACATTTCTGTCAATCACTAGCAATTAAATTCACCAGTTAGGTTATTAAAAACCTTGAATATCTTCCAGTTAGAGACAGTGTCAGGTATACAGTTGACTTCTTTGTGTTGAATGAGGACAGTGTTTTCTGCATGAGTTTGTTACATCACTGTGGTTGAGATATTGTTTCCAGTCAGTGCAATTATTAATGCAGAAATACATGAGATGTTTGTGATATCAGAGCTCATTAATGCATCCAAAGTGCATGAGAACATGTTCAAGTTGATCAGTCTCTCACAACCAAAAAATCTGTAATAAAGTGCACCGTAAAGTGATTGACATGCATTAACTGCAGATCCTCATGCAACAGAACTGGCGTATATGCTGTAAACCACTAAATGGTTCTTAGCTTACATTAGAGACGACAGCCGGTTGAAACAAACCCCTTTTATTGATGCACCATAATAACTAGAGGGATTTGTGGCAACTGGACTCACATTAAAGCACAGATTCCTTACTAGAATCCAAATCCGCAGTATAGAGACCAGATCCTTTTTTAGTCCGGGTCAGTATGGATTGCATATTTAATGAAATTGAAACTGAGGGTTGATTGATTCAAAGTCAAATTTAGGCTAATGTTCACAACCTTTTTGCCCTATAGAATTTGTTTTGGAAAACATATTTTCAATGAACAAGTAAACCCTATTGAAAACAGTGCCTCTGTTTCTCGCAGTCATTAGTTCCAATTAAACATGTCAATAGCAGTGAGTTCAGTAATGTGTTGTTCAACACAGGTGATCCAAACCTAATCTAGTTTGTAGTTTCTTGGAGCTTTATTGATTGCAACTGCAACTCACACATTGTATAAACCAAATCTAGAGGAGGAAAAGCAGGATGGATTTTGCCTTTTTGAACAGCATATTATTCATTTTCCACCCATAAATGAATGTCAGCAGCATATGCTTGGGAACAATTTGTGGAGTGTTATTTGTTGACTTGTGCGCCCCGTGTTTCGGATGGTAATAGCCGTCATTTCTAGCTCCATTACCTTTATGTTTCTCTGCACTGACTGCATGATGATGGAAATCATATTTCTTCTACGTCTCTTTACTGCAGCTAGTTTTACACGCAAATTCATTCTGACAGTCTTGCGCGAACGCTGTCATTTTGTGTTTTGTCCTCATGATGTTTATTTTCATCTCCGCTGCCCTTCATCCAGCCCTTCAGATATGAATGTAAAGGTCATTGTAATCCATAAATCCTTCTCGCCCGTGTTTGAGATGTCAATTGATGTGTGAAGTCTCTGTGGATCCGCCGCTCGTTCTCTGTTCGCACGGATCATCTGCTGTTTGCTTTGATGTGGAAGGATTCGCACACACCTTTGAACTCGCGCGGCCTGCGTGATCTTCTGTTTATCTGGACTGTCAGAGCGTGTTCAGCTTTATTTGATTAAACGTGGAGTTTTTCATTGCCAAACACTCTCAGGAATTCATCAAATCTATAAATCTTTGTGGTTGGAAATATAGAAGCAGTGCCAACACAGAAGTCTGGGAGCCTTGTTTCTTAAAAGCAGTTTGTTTTGTAACGTCAGCATCTGTGTGTTGTAGTGTTAAAGAGGACCTATTCTGCCTTTTACAGTCCTGATGTGTTTCAGGCTCTACTAGAACAGGTTTTCCTGCTGTAATGTTGATTATTCTCCTCATATTCTCCATTGTTGCGGCTCCTCTCTTCCCAGTCTGTCAGTAACGCTCTGTTTACTTCCTGTCTCTATGAAGCCCCTCCTCCTGAAAAGCACACTGTGCTCTGATTGGTCGGCTGGAGCAGTGTGTTGTGATTGGTTTACCATAACCGCCAGTTTAACACACTACTGACTAACTCCACCAGGCCCCGCCCCTTTATTCTGCGTATGAATTATTATAATGAGGAATATTGTGACGTGTTCGTTCCCGGAAGAAACTCGAGATACAATGGAGGCGTTTCAGGAGTTCAGAAACACTGACTCTGATATAGAGAAGAACTGGAGCGGTTCATGATCACAGCAACAGCACACACACACACACACACACACACACACACACACACACACACACACTGAAGAGATGAGGATGGAGAACAGCCATTTGTTTGTAGCCAATCAGTAGATATACATTATGAGACGTAACATAATGATGTTCCAATAATGACTGACCGCAGATCCATGAATGCTTTTACTCTAGTAGAAATCTTTTAAATCCAATTGGCAATTGTTTTTTCTGCATTTATTAACACTGACTTGTAGTGATCAAGGTTTTCAGTGAAATAATGCGGTGCCACTCACATGTTCAGAGGCAAACAACCAATCTGAATATTTATGTCATTAAATATTCATGAGCTTTGTACAGCCATTGGAACTTGACCATTATCTTTTTTGTCTTAATATCTGATGGAAATATGATGAAGAAACACTACTATTATGCTTGCTGTGTGATTGATTAAATTGTTGCAAAATTGTAAATAGTAATATATTATCTAATTTTGTATCTAATGTATATATATATATATATATATATATATATATATATATATATATAATATCCAACTTTATTTCGCATTTACATACATGTAAAGCTATATATACTCAACTATATATATTGCAAATCTAAACTGCCTGATTTTTTTTGTTTTATCACAAAATGTTACTACAGTCGGCCAGTTTATAAAGTTGCATATTATAAAGTATACAGTGAAGAAAATAAGTATTTGAACACCCTGCTATTTTGCAAGTTCTCCCACTTAGAAATCATGGAGGGGTCTGAAATTGTCATCGTAGGTGCATGTCCACTGTGAGAGACATAATCTATAAAAAAAAATCCAGAAATCACAATGTATGATTTTTTAACTATTTATTTGTAAGATACAGCTGCAAATAAGTATTTGAACACCTGAGAAAATAATTGGTACAGTAGCCTTTGTTTGCAATTACAGAGGTCAAACGTTTCCTGTAGTTTTTCACCAGGTTTGCACACACTGCAGGAGGGATTTTGGCCCACTTCTCCACACAGATCTTCTCTAGATCAGTCAGGTTTCTGGGCTGTCGCTGAGAAACACGGAGTTTGAGCTCCCTCCAAAGATTCTCTATTGGGTTTAGGTCTGGAGACTGGCTAGGCCACGCCAGAACCTTGATATGCTTCTTACAGAGCCACTCCTTGGTTATCCTGGCTGTGTGCTGCGGGTCATTGTCATGTTGGAAGACCCAGCCTCGACCCATCTTCAATGCTCTAACTGAGGGAAGGAGGTTGTTCCCCAAAATCTCGCAATACATGGCCCCGGTCATCCTCTCCTTAATACAGTGCAGTCGCCCTGTCCCATGTGCAGAAAAACACCCCCAAAGCATGATGCTACCACCCCCATGCTTCACAGTAGGGATGGTTCTCATCATTCTTCTTCCTCCAAACACGGTTAGTGGAATTATGACCAAAAAGTTCTATTTTGGTCTCATCTGACCACATGACTTTCGCCCATGACTCCTCTGGATCATCCAAATGGTCATTGGCAAACTTAAGACGGGCCTTGACATGTGCTGGTTTAAGCAGGGGAACCTTCCGTGCCATGCATGAATTCAAACCATGACGTCTTAGTGTATTACCAACAGTAACCTTGGAAACGGTGGTCCCAGCTCTTTTCAGGTCATTGACCAGCTCCTCCCGTGTAGTTCTGGGCTGATTTCTCACCTTTCTTAGGATCATTGAGACCCCACGAGGTGAGATCTTGCATGGAGCCCCAGTCCAAGGGAGATTGACAGTCATGTTTAGCTTCTTCCATTTTCTAATGATTGCTCCAACAGTGGACCTTTTTTCACCAAGCTGCTTGGCAATTTCCCCGTAGCCCTTTCCAGCCTTGTGGAGGTGTACAATTTTGTCTCTAGTGTCTTTGGACAGCTCTTTGGTCTTGGCCATGTTAGTAGTTGGATTCTTACTGATTGTATGGGGTGGACAGGGGTCTTTATGCAGCTAACGACCTCAAACAGGTGCATCTAATTTAGGATAATAAATGTAGTGGAGGTGGACATTTTAAAGGCAGACTAACAGGTCTTTGAGGGTCAGAATTCTAGCTGATAGACAGGTGTTCAAATACTTATTTGCAGCTGTATCTTACAAATAAATAGTTAAAAAATCATACATTGTGATTTCTGGATTTAGATTATGTCTCTCACAGTGGACATGTACCTACGATGACAATTTCAGACCCTTCCGTGATTTCTAAGTGGGAGAACTTGCAAAATAGTAGGGTGTTCAAATACTTATTTTCTTCACTGTACGTATATCCAACATTATCTGCATACATACTCGTGTAAAGCAATATATACTATTTATAAAATCTCAACTGATTGTTTAATGTAACCGTTGTCGCACAGCTCTAATCTGCTAAATGCCACTATAAGACATGATGATATTATACACATTAACCCTTATGTGCTGTTGGGGATGTTTTCATCCACTATTTTTGAGTCTTAATTTGGCCATAACTTTCTTCAGCAAATGGAATGATTTTTGGTGACAAATCTTATTTTGACACATATTTTGGGAAAATGCATTGAAATATTTTCAACTGTACACTGTGGGCAAATTCACAACCCTTTCGTTTTGTTTGTGGCTGAAAACAGCCACTACTTTAAACTGCTGTAAAAATGTATCAGATAAAAAAAAATTTTGTTGCATAAATCTATTAATCAACCTCAGTCCTGATAAAAACTACTAAATGTTTTTTAAAAAAAATCTGGATTTTAACTCTTTAATTACCAAATATATGGTGTCATGGCTTTGGAATCAAAAAATTTGGTTATAATGGAAGTTAATGGGGCAAAAACAGCCACGAACAGTAAATGAGGGAGAAAAAGGGAAAATCTGATGCTGCACAAAAACTAACAATGTATGTTGTATCTAATCTTTGACATGTCCAAGACTGTGATAAAAGGTAAAAAAAAAAAAATAAATTAGTCAGGTCCACAATCAAATTTTATATTGAAAAGTCATTTTGTGGGTTTTTTCCCCCAAATCAGTGACAGCATTTATGAACTTGGCAATAAAAGAGTTAAAATCCAGATTTTTTTTATTTATTTTTTTATCCTGTTTTGATCAGGACTGAAGTTGATTAATAGATTTATGCAACAACAAAAAATGAAAAAAATATATTTATCTGATACATTTTTACCGCAGTTTAAAGTAGTGGCTGTTTTCAGACACGAACATAACGAAAGGGTCGTGAATTTGAACAATGCACAAGGGTTAACATCATCATTTTCTGTAAAGCTGCTTTGAAACCGTGTCTTGTGAAATGTGCCACACAAGTGAATCTGTCTTGATTTAACGTCGAGCAGTGCATTTCCACAGATTGACCAGCCATAAACTTTAAGTATTACATTTAGTGCCGGTCCATAAACGCGTATCACGGATGTGTCCGGTGACGGGAGGTAAAGGGAACGTTTGTATTTATCCTGGCCGTGTTGTGATGTAGTGGGACGTCAGATGCCGAACACTGAGGGGAATAAAAGTGCACCATCATTCTCCTGAAAACTACGAGTTACTAAAAGATGTGTTGTAGAATCGTAGCTGTGAGAGTCAGTTCTGTGATTGTTTACCGGCTGAGAGATCCATGACTGACGAGAACATGTAATTACATGTTTACTCTCGTCAGGTTTATGAAGCCTTGCTGGGTCATTATCATGTCGGATCTGCTGATTCATGTTAAATCAATGTCTGTCTAATGTGTTGAGAGACTTTAATGAAGAGAAATGGACACTCAGTGAGAAACTAATTCACTTTTCTCCTCTTTTCTCCCCTGATGATTCAGAACTAATGAACCCTGGTGCTGGGAACTCAAATCTGTGTTTTCCTCTGGAAGTCCCTTTTGGAAGACAATATAAAGACTTAATTGGTGCCATAAATTATTCTGCAGACATGTACATGGGTTCACGAAGGCAACTGCAAAGTCTTGTTTTGATTAAGAATATGACATAAACATACAGTGTGTTATATGGTGTTGGGGCTGGACAGTCTCTACGGACTTTAATGAGGCTGTGAAACCCTTGAGAAAGAAAAGTAATTAATCTTTGGAAGTTTATTTAGAACGACAGCGTGAACTCAAGTCGGCATGGAAGTAAAGTTGCTCTCGTCTTTTCTTCCCTGTTATGATCTACAGTCAAACCAGAATTTATTTAGACAGCTTCAACATTTCTCACATCATCACAGTTTATTCGCTATAGTTTAGAAAATGGTAATAGAATATGACAAGAAATATGATATTTCACTGGTTTTGTCCGTCCTTCTGTTAGACTCTCACACATGAATTATGTTGAATATCTGTCAGCTGGTAAATTTAATACACAATTAGATAATACCAGTTTAGCTCCACCAGTGATCAAGCAATGCTTCATGTTGTTCAGTCTGTGTGTAAAAAGAGCATTAGTTATTACAGAAAAAACACTTAAATGAACTATACTGTCCTGCACACACTAGTAATAAAAGACAAATTATATCTGGTGTCTGAATAATTTTTGGTTTGACTGTATATCCGAGTGAAGCTTCTGGAACATGAACAAATGTGGGCGGGGCTTAATTTAGTCCATTTTGGGATTGGTTGTATGGTTGTGGTTTGCTATTGGTGGATCTCATGTGAGTGACAGGTTGCCAGTAAACATGTCATCAGAGAGATATCACTTATTCAGACTCAACATACAGTCGCATGTCACAACTGGTTACTTCTTTATTTGATCCCAAATGAATTTAAAGCTTTAATTCATTGTTATTTGATTTAATTTAATTGAATCTATTGTCTGGACAGGACCTCATTACGGGTGTAACAAAACCCTCATGTCACGATTCGATACATATCACGATACTGAACTTACGATATGATATTATTACGATACTCAAAATATGATAAAAGGTTACAAAAAATGTAATGCTAAATTTTATATTACATTGTGTGTAAATTAATATTCTTGGACTTGGTGCTGAAACCCAAAGCACAGGACAATAGAGACACCAGAATAACAATATTCATGATTCTGAAGCTGAAAATACAGATTATTATAGACGAATATGCTTGATCTCTGTCACTGAATAGATATATTTAAAATAATGTCAGCCACTTTTTACTGGTAATATCAGATATTTGGCATTATCAGGAGCCATAAATATTCCCATTATAGTAGGTTAATGTAGTACTGACACTAAAACTTTTTTTTTGGGTGAACTATCCACGATACATATTACGGCATTTCTGTATTGCGATATATAGTGGCACGATATGTTGTTACACCCCCAGGACTCATATTTTCAGCTGTAATCATATATGCAACAAGATGCTCACTCGTGTTCCCACCGTTCGTGACAGAACCAGCTTTAACACCAAACAGAAAAACAGATGCTTTTCATCTTTCTGTTTGGAGTCTGAAGTGAATCATATCATCTGTGTCCCTCACACTGCTTCTGCTCTTCTTTAGTCATGTGTCTGTGATTGCTGTGTGTGTTTGTGCTGCATTAACACACACTATCAATATGTTGTTTGCAGGACCCAGCGTCTCGCTCCCACTCAGTGTGCCGGAGATCCCGATGAACACTCGCCCGAGACGGAGCTTCGTCGCGCCTGCTTTGTGTTCAAACTCTCTCATGTTCAGCCTTCCAGATTTGACCGAGCTTTCATCAGGATAAATGAGCTTCTGGAGCGTCTAATGAAGAGCCAATAGGAGCACGGCAAATGCTGGTGTGTGACATTCATTGAAAAAGGGTGATGCCGAGTCACAAGCAGAAATAAGTCTGTTCTGGTCACACAGGCTGCATTTCTTTGATTAAAAATACTGGAAAATTGTGAAATATTATCAGAATTTAAAACAGCTGTTTTCTATGTGAATATATAGTAAAGTGTAATTTATTCCTGTGATCAAAGCTGAATGTTCATCATCATTACTCCAGTCTTCAGTGTCACATGATCCTTCAGAAATCAGGATAATATGATGATCTGATGATCAAGAAAGATTATTAATGTTGATAACAGTTGTTGTTATATATGTGTGTTGAAACCCTACTGTTCTGTTAAAAAAAATCCATACTTTATTCAGCAAAGATGCATTAAATTGATCAAAAGTGACAGTAAAGACATTTATAATGTTACAAAAGATTCTATTTCAAATAATTGCTGTTCTTTTGAACTTTCTATTCATCAAAGAATCCTGAAAAATAAAATGTATCACCGTTTCCAGAATCTTATGAACTGTTTTCAACACTGATAATAATCATAAATGTTTCTTGATCATCAGATCATCATAGTATCCTGATTTCTGAAGGATCATGTGACATTGAAGACTGGAGTAATGATGCTGAACATTCAGCTTTGATCACAGGAATATATTACACTTTACTAAATATTCACATAGAAAACAGCTGATTTACACTGGAATATTTCACATTTTTACGCTATTTTTGATCAAATAAATGCAGCCTTGAGCAGAACAGACTTCTTTCAGAAACAGTAAAACTTTTTGTATATATGTATATATTTATGTTTTTGTTTGTGTTTAGCATTTATTATAATTATCTGTTGTAAATGCACATGCTATATGATAGATTTAGTGAGTACGGTATGTGTCTAGTTCTCCAATGGAGAAGTTTAGTTCTCTAGTTTCCAGCCCACACTAATGTTCTAATGTTCTTCCCGTCTTTTCCAGGATGATTAATTGAGCGCCATCATGATTGCCACAGGGGGTCTTCTGCGAATATCTTCCCGGCGACAAGACTCCCTCCGCGCGAAGAACCGCGCAGAAAACAAGCGCAAGAGGAAAGCAAAGAAAAAGAGGAAGAACGAAGTGGTTGTGGTTAAAGGAAAGCTCAAGCTTTGTTCCATATCTGGACTGGTCGCTGCCATTGGGATTCTGGTGCTACTGGTTGGCGTCGCAATGGCTGTGATGGGATACTGGCCCAAACCCAATCCGCCGTATCCGGGATTGATGAACACATCGAGTGCACAGAGGACTCACGAGAGCCGAGAATTAGTCAATGTGACCGTCAGATGGGATCTACTAGATAAAGTCTTCAGGAGCTATAATGGATCCAATGGGACTGCGGAGGTGCAGTCGGCTAAGCTTGGAGCATTTGCTAAGTTTATTAACAGATACTTGTATTCCGACAAGCTGAAGGTGTTCGGACCTTTAATCATGGGAATCGGGATCTTCCTATTCATTTGTGCGAATGCAGTACTTCACGAAAACAGAGACAAAAAGACCAAAATTATTAATCTAAGAGACATCTACTCAACGGTGATTGACATTCATAGTTTGCGGAGCAAGGAGTCCGGGCCGCTGAACGGTTTCGTGAACTACTGCCAATCGAAAGAGAACAAATCCCCGAATAAAGTCTCCTGGCCTTCTCCAGGCTCCGGTCGACACGACGCGAGTAGCACGATCCCATCCCGACGTCTGTCGACCACAATCCCACGAGTTTCTTCTTTGGACAAACAGAGCTTTACGGACACCGTCTACAGTATCTATCGGGATCAGACACGAATCCCACCTGAGCTCAAACAATGGGAAACCAGAACCATCGTATCAACTTCAGTCAATGCGTTCACCCTGCCAATGATGAAGCTCAACAACCGAGGAGCATCCGAAAGAAGGGGTTCGGATAAAACGGGAGAAGCCAAGAGAGAGTTTTTGGACGCCGAGGCCATTTGTAGACGTTTGGAGGATCTGGTTGCGTCTAGGACCATCACAAAGGCCAAAGTGGAACCGGCTCAGAGTCATCCAGAGCTTACGCAAGACTCGGTGGAGGTTTATAGGAGTATTGGAAGTTTGCAAGGAGCTCCTCGAGTTTCTTTGCAGGGATCGCAGGTTCAGTTGCTTCCACCGTGTTCTCCGGGCCGCAAAACCACCGGATCTCACCTGTCTTTAAGCGCATTATCGGACTACTCCAGGTCTATTGATCTGGATATCTCATGTATTCCCACGGTGCGATCGAGGCGTCTCAGTTGCCCTCGCCTGGAGGGTCTCAGTAGCGGAGGCTACACCAAACTCGAGGGTCTTGGCGGCGAGTCCTTCGAGTCCACGGACAATGCCATGTTCAGTCATGGGAGTTCTGTTGAGGTTCTGGAAAAGGACCACAATCAGACGGACCAAGAGGAGAGCGGCGTGGTCAGACAATACTCAAAGAAACAAAAACTCATAATGGTTTCTCAATCGGACACTACTTTAGAGGATGTGGAAATGGACAGTGTAGAAATTTAACTCTGGGATTCGCTCTTGAGACTCTTGGCTGAGAGGAAGCTAAAGGTACGGTCACATTGGCGAAATCTGTTTAGAGAATTTTCCCAAGTGAAATCCAGCCATTTCAATGGGAATTGATGCGATTGGGAATTTCCCCACATGGATTTCACATTGGTTGAGTCGAGGACCATCACAAAGGCCAAAGTACAACCCTCATAAAGGCTAATTAAATTTCTACAGTTAAATTCTAGTTAAACTTCTAATTTGTCCATTTGATGGACTCAGCGTATTTTCACAATGAAATCCAGTCATTTCAATAGGAATCGACGGGATTTTGAATTTCCGCACATGGATTTCACATTGGTTGAGTTGAGGACCATCACGAAGGCCTCAAATTTCTACTGTTAAATTCTAGTTAAACTTCTAATTTGTCCATTTAATGGACCTCAGAAATTAATTTCAGCGAATTTTCACAATGAAATCCAGTAATTTCAATTGGAATCAACTCAATTTGGAATTTCCCCACATGGATTTCACATTGGTAAAGTCTAAGACCATCACAAAGGCCACACATTTCTACAGTTAAATTCTAGTTAAACTTCTACTCTGTCCATTTGATGGTCTTCAGAAAGTAATTTCAGCTAACTTTCACAAGCGAAATTCAGTAATTTCAATAGGAATCGACGGGAATGGGAATTTCCGCACATGTATTTCACATTGGTAGAGTGATGTATGAAGAACAGCTCACACAAGACACTCCTTTAAACTAAGCAGTTTTTCTGAAGGTCAGATCATTGCGAAATCTGCATGGGGAAATATTTCGGAAATATATCCTCACGTGGATTCCTATTGAAATGGCTGGATTTCGCTCGTGTGAATTCGCTAAACAACGCTAAATGCTACCGCACCTTAAAAGTAACTTCAGTGACATTACGAGCAGTGATGGTCTTCATAAAGTACTCAAAAGAGAGCAAACGTTGCCTGAAATGTTGTTAATATGTTAGACCCAAAGGTCAGTGTGTGTTTCCTCAAGGAACTACAAGCAAAAAGTCTCAGACTTTCAGCATGATAGCACAGCTATGCTCCACTAGATTAAAAAATTTCCTTTATACTTCCAGTAGTAGAATATTCGTGGATGTTTAGTTTATCGTTGACGTTTGGCTGTCTGAGCAGCATGTTTTATACTGTCGTCTACTTGCACTTTTTTTAACCACCAAATTACTGATTATTTTTAGAAATTGACTTGATAGCAATATCTCATTTGAAATGTTCCCTGCTTGTGTGGGAAATATTTATGTTTGCATTTTTGAGATGTTACACTTGTATGCTCTCAGTTTTTACTTTGTATTAATTTTTTTTTAAACTTATATGAACCATGAATCGAATCCAGACGTTAGTTAGCAAGCACAGTGGTTCATGTAGTCCAGTACTGTCTGAAATGTAATAATATCCATTACAGTACATTTAAAATATCATGAGACGCTAGAGTTTTGGGGTCAATTAATGAAAGATTAATCAACAGTGTCTCTTTAAAGCGGCCCAAGAGAAGCATTAATGCTGCGTTCCATCCAAAACCAGATGTTTGAATGAGAAAAGAAAATCAAGTAACCTCTGAGGAAACAAGAGTTTAGAGTTAAAACCGATAACTAATTTGGTTCTGGAGTGTTTGTGTGATCTGAAATAGGTCAGTTGAACATGCACTGACTAACAATCACAGTGCACATACTATTACTGTTGCCAATTTCGATTGGTGAAAACTTCAAGTTTTGTTCTATTTCGATTAGAACTTCAAATGTTGTTCTATTTTGATTGGAATTTCAATTGTTGTTCTATTTTGATTGAAACTTCAATTGTTGTTCTATTTCGATTGGAACTTAAAGTGTTGTTTTATTTCGATTGGAACTTAAAGTGTTGTTTTATTTCGATTGGAACTTCAAGTTTTGTTCTATTTCGATTGGAATTTCAGTTGTTCTATTTCGATTGGAACTTCAAGTGTTGTTTTATTTCGATTGGAACTTAAAGTGTTGTTTTATTTCGATTGGAACTTCAAGTTTTGTTCTATTTCGATTGGAATTTCAGTTGTTCTATTTCGATTGGAACTTCAAGTGTTGTTCTATTTCGATTGGAACTTCAATTGTTGTTCTATTTCGATTGGAACTTCAAGTGTTTTATTTCGATTGGAACTTCAAGTGTTTTATTTCGGTTGGAACTTCAATTGTTTTGTTCTATTTCGATTGGAACTTTTAGTGTTGTTCTATTTCGATTGGAACTTCAAGTGTTGTTTTATTTCGATTGGAACTTCAAGTTTTGTTCTATTTCGATTGGAATTTCAGTTGTTTTATTTCGATTGGAACTTCAAGTGTTCTATTTCGATTGGAACTTCAATTGTTGTTCTATTTCGATTGGAACTTCAAGTGTTTTATTTCGATTGGAACTTCAAGTGTTTTATTTCGATTGGAACTTCAATTGTTTTGTTCTATTTCGATTGGAACTTCAATTGATTTGTTCTATTTCGATTGGAACTTCAATTGTTGTTCTATTTCGATTGGAACTTCAAGTGTTTTATTTCGATTGGAACTTCAAGTGTTTTATTTCGATTGGAACTTCAATTGTTTTGTTCTATTTCGATTGGAACTTTTAGTGTTGTTCTATTTCGATTGGAACTTCAAGTGGTGTTCTATTTCGATTGGAACTTTAATTGTTGTTTTATTTCGATTGGAACTTCAATTGTTGTTCTATTTCGATTGGAACTTTAATTGTTGTTTTATTTCGATTGGAACTTCAAGTGTTTTATTTCGATTGGAACTTCAATTGTTTTGTTCTATTTCGATTGGAACTTCAATTGTTGTTTTATTTCGATTGGAACTTCAAGTGTTCTATTTAGATTGGAATTTCAAATGTTCTATTTCGTTGGAACTTCAAGTGTTGTTCTATTCCATGAAAATTCCCACAGTGAATTGAATGGAACGCAGTGTGATCCACAGCTTGTGATGTTAATGAACAGACGCTCATGTGGGAGTTTGTCTTTGTTAAGGTGTTTAAATATAACTTTAAACTCTTCTAAAGCTTCCCTAGTTAATTCAGTCATTTTGTCTCCATTTGCCTTGAATAGAACAATCAGATTCTTCTAATTAATAAACGTATTGAATGCAACTGAAAACGATAGCGAGCCCCATCTCAAACTGCTAGTCCTGTATCTGACTCTGTCTAGTTAAACACACTCTTATAAATGAAGCTTCCCCGGTCAGTGATCAGTTTGTAAAATAATAATTATTTTTCTTAGTGTGAAGAACATTTAAAGATCTCAAGAACCTTTTCCCACTATAAAGAGCTTTTGTGAAATTGGAAAAAGTTTCATTGACGTTGAGCTTTATTTGTAAGAGTGTGTTGATCCTCCAGTATCTGTCCATGGTGTGTGTTTCTGATATGGTGTCAGTGAAATCATCCGTTTACAGATATGATGGTCCTGAAATATTAATCACTCTCTGTGGATGAATGTCATTATCCTGTAGAAGAGCGAGTCATTATTCACCGACGGCCAGTGAAGAGCGAGTCATTATTCACCGACGGCCAGTGAAGAGCTCGAAGAAACCAGAAAAACAGAAATGTCTTCAGGGCGATGAGTGCATCATACATGTCTGATACACTGGACAACATATTAAACTCACAATTTACAAAGATTGAAGCATATAGTTTTCTTTAATCCCACTGAGGTGTTTGTTGCACTAATGTGATTATCTTATTAACTCTTTTAATTTAAGCATGTTTTCTTTTCAAAGTTGCCCCTGTGTCTCAATATAACTTTCCATCCTGTCATCATCCTGCAGGAAGTGACATCATTTTGGAGGGAAAACCACAGAATAAACATCAGTAAGTATTATTAATGGATTTTTTTATTTGGTTTAAAATTTTAAGTACACACCCTGTATGACACAAATCAACATTTCAAAAGATAATTAAAATATGAATATGATCTTCTAGCTGATGTCATGTGCCTCAAACATGGGATGTTCTCAGAACTTGTGAACAAACTTTCTTCCAGAAATGTTAATAGGACATTCACTCAACATTATCTGGTCTTTAACAATGTTCTCGAAAACATTATTGATGGAACTTTTTTCTGAAACGGTTTATTTGGACGTTTGTCTAAGATTTTTAAACGTTACTACTTGTTTCAGAACGTTCAGAGAACATTCAAAAATAACGTTCCATAATGTTCCAATATTCCTTAAAACTCATCTTTGATCACCAAAATGACATTTAAGCGTTTTTCCTTAAAATATCTTGACTGTAACTCGACTCCTAACCTGGCCCTAGCCAGATGAATTTCGCTCCGCCTAGCTTCACTCACATCCATCTGGAACCTCTTCCATTGAGATTAGGCTTGTTCGACTTCATGCAGCTCTGCGCAGACCGATCGGCGACTGACTTGAAGCAGTGCATGCCGGTTAGAAATTTTGTCCGACTTGATACAGCGCCGACGCCACGTGACTGTGACGTATGCCATCAAAGTACCGCGAGAGCGATTCGAGAGTAGCCGGAGAACTCAGCCAGCGCAGCTTCTGAAGAGCGGCTGCATGAGCGCTGATGACGACACGGCAGTTCCACGATTGGCCGGATTCACCGCATGACAACGATCACGTGTGTTTCGTGTTTATTCAACCACCTTTAGTTCCTCTACAGCTCACAAATCATTTTTTTATAACAGTAAGCACTCTTTTCATGTAGTCGCAATGTTATATTGTGTCATGTTTATCCAAATAAAACTGATTAAAAAACGTTGATTCCACTTCATTGATAGTAGGCTAGCTGTAGGCTTATGGTGAACTTTATTCTTGTTCAAACAGACGCTGTATGAAGCAGTACATAAAGTATTGAATGAAAATGCCTCTGAAACATCTGTGTATTTAGCAAATATTGCATTTATTTCACTTCAGCTGTGATAAAGTATGCAAACACCACGTGAGCGGTCACTACGGGAACCAGAAGTGTCCGACTTCACGTCTCCGTTTGCAGCTCCTCCCCGGCTGCACGCGGCTACTCTCGCCGATCGCTTACATCCAGCCGCAGCCGATGTCGAACACACATAGGGCCCTATCTTGCACTCAGCGCACGATCTGAAACGCAAGTGTCAAAGCGCAAAGCGCAAGTAACTTTGTGGGCGGATCCCGGCGCTGTTGCTATTTTCCCGGCGGGATAAATGCCTCTTGCGCCTGGCGCAAATCTAAAAGGGGTTGGTCTGAAGTAGCTTCATTATTCATAGGTGTGGTTTGGGCGTAACGTGAAATAAACCAATCAGAGCGTCATATCACATTCCCTTTAAGAGCATGATGAACGAGGTGCGCTTGTTCCATGGCGCAATACTATTATAACGGCGCATTTACCAGGAGCGCTTCAGAATCGGTTCACAGCCGAGGAGATCGATGTTCTCGTCAGGGCCGTAGAAGAAAGAGAAGTGGCATTGGAGATGGGACAAACACACACAAATTAGCTTCGGTTATACATGCATAATTTGGGTAAATAGGTAGGCCTAAGCTTTATGCCTATTTTTCCGATCGTCATGGACACAACATATTGATACTGTGAAGCTGCTTTGATACAATCTCTATTGTGAAAAGCACTATATAAATACTACTTGACTTGACTGGACAACAATGATTTCCCTCGTGTTTTAATATTTTTCCTTATAATAATGTATAATTTGCAAAAAGGAAAATGCATCTGTGTAGATGAGAGAATCATCTACAGTGTATGCGCGTTGTTCACACTCTGTATTATGACCAAGCACGCGCGCTTAAAATAGCATCTGAATGTACGCGCAACGCGCCAGTGACTTTAGACTAGGTTTTTTCTGGCCAGTGGCGCAATTGTTTTCTGGAACTGCAAAATAGCATGAGGGAAAGTTTGCGCCGGAACACGCCTCCTCTCTGCGCTGAACCGCCCCGGGGAGCGCAAGTGTATTTCTTAGTTAACCGACGTGTGTCTGTGGAGGGAAAAGTCCGCTTTGCGCGGGTGCAAAATAGGAATGATACATGCGTCAGTGTACAAAGTCATTTGCGCTGAGTGCAAGATAGGGCCCCTAGTGATTTCTCCAACCAACTTTATGGTTTAGCCAATCAGGACGCAGGGCGGGAGTTTCATAGATGTGACGTAGTGGAGAAGCGACCGTGAGACTGTTTTGATTCAGACAACAATGGCGGCTCGCATCGAGGAAGCAAGCGTTAACATTGATGCTGCTATTTCATCCGTGTTGTCCAATCTACCTAATATTGTTTCATTAAAAGAACATCAGAGAACGGCTCTGAAGGCTTTTGTTGGTGGAAACGATGTTTTCGCCCTTCTCCCGACCGGATTTGGCAAGAGCTTGATCATCAGCGTCACGGGTTGGCTTCGGTGTGAGTGGTTGAAATAGCACGTCGATAAAGATGACAGACAAGTGGCTTATCCAATCATATGCAAGGATTTTTGATAAGGCCCAGCCTTCTGAAACGCCATTTCAATGGATCGGTTCCAGATGGATGAGTGGAGCTAGGCGGAGCGAAATTCATCTGGCTAGGGCCAGGTTACTCGACTCCCTCTGGAGTCGAGAAACGCGCCGGCGCGTTTTGCGCGATTTTTTTCACATAGCAGCAAAATAGACTTAAAATACTCCGTCACCTTTGGTCATACACACTTAAGAAATATGAAAAAATAAACTATTAAATGTCTACTTTTTTATGCGTCCACTTACAATCGAAATAAAATATTGTGCTTTTGTAAAATAAAGAAAATAAACAGGGTGTGCTTTCTGCCTCTCCGTCTCCGTGAACTTTTTTTCTAGAGCACGTCTCTAAACATAAACAAAACTCCGCAAATACTAGTCACACAGGCATGATCAATATATCTTTATAATCATTTAAAGGTGCCATGTGGAATGTCTGCCAAAAAATTAATTTAATTTTCCACATATTCCATACCAGATGGGGGCAGTATACCTCCAGAAAGTTGGCCTACTCTAGTCTGTTTTTTAGTTTCGGGTTGTTAATCTTCTAAAACCGTCAAATCGTCCGCTTTGTCCCGCCAAAGCCTATTTTGAACGGTGAGTGATGTAGAATATAATAACTGCTGCGCTTGACAGGGCTTATAACGAGCAGAGAGGGAGAGAGAGAGCGTCCCGGCCGCGCGCGCGCACTCTCACGTCTTCAAACAACACGAGCGCAGTCCTCCTGCTCTCTCTCTCTCCCTCGCGCATATTAATCAAATCAACTGACACGATAGTAAGACCGCAGATCATTTGGAGATTTTTTGAGACTCAATGAACAACATCTCAACACTAAATTATAAAGGCCGGTCTCATATAAACGCGATTGACATCAGGTTCAAGTCCACCCACAAGCCGTGCGAGTTATTCGTGTACTGCAGTTTGGCTGGTGGTTATGTATGTTGCCCGCATACCGCCTCCCATGGCCGAAACTGGTATT